>UCOH01011421.1:15525-102096 GCA_900474275.1 Synergus japonicus | reverse complement strand
TCCACATGACCGGCACACCTATCTAAAATATATTTTCTGTATATTAATATACGTAAGATGACTAAAAAAAATTTTCAGCCCACAAAAAACTTCGGTAAGAAAAATTCAGCGCGTGAAAAATTGTAAAGTGATAAATCATCATTTTCACTTCTAGTATTTTAGGTGGTTTCAAGGGTTGTAACGGATGGATAATAGTTCGAATCAATTGAAGTACTGCAGTAACCCTTAAAATAGTATATTTTCTTGTGGAAAATCGATTTCAAGTGTAGCATTTCTTATCGATTGTGGACGAAACTGTGCATCAACACCAAAATGAAAAATTGTAGAGAAATACCCATATATGTATGTATTATCATGTTTAAAATAATAATTCGGCACTATAATGAGGTGACCTTATGTCCCTCGTATAAGAAACCTTAATCCAATAATGTATTTGCACCGAAGCTAAGAGGAGGATATTTGGTAAAGCCAACTGCACTTTTGCCCTAGCATATGCGACAACTATTAGATTAATGTGTCGGACCACAGGGATTAGGCCCGGCTGCAGGCAGGGGTCTTTTTTAGGGAGGGAATATTACGTGGAGCTCATATTTTGAGGGAGAGTGTGAAATTGAGACATCGGACGCAAGCCAGAACCGAAGAGATTCTCATTCATGAAAGCCCGATTACACACTCTAAATGTAAACTGGTTTCATTAATCTATTCAGCTATTGACATCTGATCTCTTTTTACTCTCATTTTTACAAGCTGACAACCTGTTGGGGTTCCTTCCTTCCCTCAATGGGGGGCCGCACCTGATAGGGATCGTAATTTGTAAAATGTTGATTTCCTACCAATGAAAAGGCACTCTAATGTCCCATGAATTATCCTATATCTTTTTTCCAAACTATCTTATCTTTCTCCTCGATCAATAATATCTGTCTACCTAAACATCATTTTATTGAAATATTGCTTAGATACCGAGACGAAATGGCTTGTAATTATAAGTTTAGAGTTTAAATTATGGGTAAGCTTTTTTAGTATAGGTTTGATAACTCATAATTTTGATAGAAGGTTGTATTTTAAATTATGCTCGTATTTTATAATTAGGGGCATATTTCTACTGTCTAGATTTCGTGGCTTGTCATTTTATTAGTATTATAATTACGCATATTATACTGAAATAATATCATACTAGAATTCACGAAGTTTATATGATAAAATAATTGCAGATAAGAATAAATGAGATCTTTTCATTAAATTCTTAAAATAAATCCGAGATTGTGGAACAGTGAAGAAACTAATATGTATAAGAAATTTTTGAGCATGACCACAAATGAGATAAGCTGTCTTTTATAGACTGTTAAGAAATGAGAATTTGGGTTAATGGATGTCAGTCTAGTTCTACCAGTTCCTGCTGCTGACTTTCTACTTTCAACCCCTATGAAAATGTTTCATGGAACTCCCCGTAGCAACGACCTAGCTTTTCCAGTTTTCCACGCTAGTCTCGTGGATGACTCAATCTCTGCGATTCTCCACGCATATACATATAGTTGCTTCGTAGGAGTTTATTGCACATAAACAACCCATTCTTTTTCATCTGTCTTCATATTTACTTCCGGAATTATGAACGCTCTTGTAATCAACTCAAGTGAAAATAACTACCTCACAATAAACCTATTTTACTCCATGAATTCTCTCATGCATCCAAATATAATAGGAATTTCTCTTTTCATCAAATTTCATTAAGGGCGTTGGGCCCAAGTCTTAAGCTCAAAATTCTATTCTCCATTTTATTCAATGA
The DNA here is from genome assembly GCA_900474275.1 of Synergus japonicus. Taxonomy (NCBI): domain Eukaryota; kingdom Metazoa; phylum Arthropoda; class Insecta; order Hymenoptera; family Cynipidae; genus Synergus; species Synergus japonicus. The sequence goes on along the minus strand of UCOH01011421.1, from coordinate 100,313 downwards.
AAATATTTAGTTTCGATACTTTTTACATAAAACAAAGAATTCAAAATCTAACTTCAAAATTGAATATTTTCGTTTACTTAAAAAATATTAGAATTAGATATTTTCTCGTTCTGTAGGCTTAATTCTAGTTCACAATTCATTAATTATACAGAGGGAGAAAATTCAAAATTTAATATTTGTTGAGTAAAATGAAGAAATCGAATTTTTAGATTAGAATTTGGCTCCAACACCCTTAAAACTACTATTCTTCCATTCCAATTTTCGTAATGCGTTAGTTTTATCTTCTTATGGCAAAAAACTAGCTGCTTCAGTAATCGAATCGTGAATTCGATGAGAGGATATTTATACTTAGCAAAACATTTTTTTTCATACGTATAGATAGTAATTGGTAGGAAAATTTAATGGAACCCTTAAATAAAATTCTCATAATTTTCGAAAATACTAAATCATGATTCAATGAAATGACTTGACATTATAAAACCACAAAACCTTATAAGGGTTTAAATTTATTCCCTGTAAATAATGAAAATTGGAATAAATAGAATATGTCAATTGTGGGCAGAATGGCCACAAATTGATAGATCAGAGGTTCCCCAAAGCAGAGTTGACCCCAGATCATATCTGCTGGATTCCAACCCCTATGAAAACTTTTCAAGAGATCTCCCATAGCAACGACCTAGCCGTTCAATTGAATAGACGCCACAATGACTCAATACGTAAACCATTCTCTATTTTAGATACGTGGGTGTATTTGTGTTGTGCAGCCAACTTATACCCAACATTTCATTCGTCCTCGTACTTCCGGTATTGTTCCTTTCCATCGATTTTGGTTTAGGGGAATACAAGTTCCAAAGTTATTGGTAGCAATTTGTCAGAGTGAGCAATTCCCATATTTCTGATTCTGAATCCGGTGAGGACTTTTCGGGGTTGGAAGTCCTCTACATGTTTCCAGATTTACATCTGGAACATTAATACCAGGCTGGTGATTTGTTCAGGAAATGATCATGAATTTAAAAAATTTATTTTTAATTTAATTTAGTTTTTCATTCTATTAATAATTATCTAGGTAATATGGGAATTGGGTTGAATTTATCCAAGAAAAATCTAAATGTCTTCGTTTAAGAGAAAAATTCTTTTTATGAAATCCTCTCAAAAATGACTATATTCCTCTATGAATTAGATTAGTTTCCTCTACTTTTAATTAAGAGTGTTGGAGCCAAGTTCTAATCTAAAAATTCGATTTCTACATTTTACTCAACAAATATTAAATTGGACATTTTTTCCTTCTGTAGGATTAATCAATTTTTAAGTAGAATTATGCGTACAGAGCGAAAAAATATTTAATTCAAATATTTTTTAAGTAAGAGAAAAAAATGCAATTTTGAAGTTAGATTTTGAATTCTTCATTTTATACAAAACGTATCGAAATTAAATATTTTTTCGTTCTGTACGCAGTCTTATATTTCAAAAAAGAATAGCGCCACAGAGTGAAAAAATATTTATCTATAATTTTCTTTGAGTAAAATGGAGAATTGAATTTTGAGTTTAACATTTGAGTGCAACGCCCTTCAGAGGATTCCTCTTTATTTGAGAGGAATACTTTCTAGGAGAGAATAATCCTCTAAAATTAAGAGGAAAAATTTATTTACCATATTGTAGAGGAAAACTTGCATCAGAATAAGAGAAGAATCCTTTTAAACGAAAGAAAAAATTTTTCTCGGTGATACAGACGACTATAATTCTCTAGGAGGAATTTAGAAATTTAGGATTGCAACATCAAAAAATTAATTTCATTAATAATTATTATCACTTTAATACAACAGTTGAAAGTATATACATAACGGAACAAGCGACAGGATGAATTCATTACTCAAGCGCACTTTTTTCTATTTCTGCAGCTCTTGCATATTGACTCACGTCATATCCGGTAGCATAATAGACAAGTTAACAATTCTATATGCAAAGATGTACAAGGTTAGATAAATTTATTGACTTTATATATCTGGATGAATTTTAAAGGCCAAGCGATATGACAAGTGTCAGCTGGAGGATACGTTTGACCCATTTTTTCTAACAAGGGTGTGGTACATATCTTGGTACATAAAAACGACCAAGAACGATATATCACTTCACGTTGGAAATGTTGGAATCGATGCTGATGGGCATAACGCTCTAAGGACACGCACAACCGGGTTGGGCTTCTTCTAAGCCCCTTCATTTTCATCAGACTTGCATTCTTACACTTCGTCTTTTTATGACTACATTAAATTGACGATGGTGTGGGTGTTTGGGTGGGAATATGAACACTGCGAGACGTTAATGCCCTTTTCTATACCCCCACTCTTCTAAATATAGGGGTGAAGAATTGATTCGTTGGCCTACCTTCTCGACTATATGACCCCATATGTTTTCGAGTTGGGTGCACTCAACCAGAAGATTTATTCTTGAGTCAGATTTATTTTTAGATTCTGATTGGGTTTTGCGTTTACTTTTTATTCCAAAGTGGAAATATTTTATAATAAATTAGAAAATATTTCAACTCGGTAAAAGGTGTGGATTGAATGAATTAAAATGATTTTGAAAATGGACAAAAACAACATTTCTTTGGAATCAAAAGCGCGTTGTGAAGAATTTGATAGATATAGAAATCAGGATCGGATTGAAATCGAAAAGTGTCCTGGGAAAAACACACTAGACCAACCCCCCTCCTCCCTCCTTATTAAATAAAACTGGAAAGTGTCCCTTAAGGGCGTTGGGCCCAAATATGAAGCTCCAAATTCAATTCTCCATTTTACTCAACGAAAACTATAGATAAATATTTTTTCGTTCTGTAGCGCAAATCTTTCTTCAAATATAAGACTGCGTACAGAGAGAAAAAATATTTAATTTTGATATTTTTTGCTTAAAACAAAGAAATCAAAATCAAACTTCAATATTCAATATTTTCTTATATATTTTGTCTCTCTGTATACATAATTCTAGTTAAAAGTTGATTAATTCTACAGATGGAAAAAATTCTAAATTTAATATTTGTTGAGTAAAATGAAGAAATCGAATTTTTAGATCAGAACTTAGCTCCAACACCCTTAAAATATATTTTGGCAAGGGTATAAAAACAGAAACGTGATTATTAATCGATTCAAAGGGTTCAGAATTGGATTAAATTTGTAATCAATTTAATTAATTTCAGTGCACATCTTTTTAATTGAAGATACATATATACATACCTATTGGAATTTAAAATTCTTGAAAGCTAATTTTTCTGCTTCCCCTTTTCTAAATAAAAAGATCATTAAAGGTGAATTGCGTTGATATTTTCTATTACAAGAGTATTAACTTTGCGTGGTATACTTTATAAGTAAGACTGGCGCCAAGAGATTATGGTACAACAGGGAAGAACAGGAAGTAAGCTAAGTCGAAGGGTGGTACTAGCACGGGGTGCGGTATTATTAGAATGAAGTGATGCTTGTTCACTTTGCCTTAAAATCAGGCGCGGTCTGTGCTAGAAATCTAATTTCAACTTTATAGTCTTTCTAGCCATTAGAGAAGGAAGTAGAAATTCTGCAAGAAGCTTCCATTTCCTGAAAGGAAAGAAATTTACGGTCAGAAGGTTCTTTGACTAAATAAACTTGTTATGCAAAGTACGAAAAATAGATGTAAAGGAAGAAATTAAATATTTTGAATTCATTTAATTTTATTTACTTAATAATAATTAATTAATGTATTTTTTTCAGGTTTTTCATTCCCCCAAAAGAATGAAGATTATCCAGGAGATGATGATCTTCCTGGTGGAGATGAAGATGAATTTGCAGGCGATTCCGATACAGTTGTAGAGCAAGAAGCTAATAAAAAACCTGCTCGAATTTTATCCAGAGGTGCAACTGTGGAGAAGGAACTTGGCAACACAATTTATTTGCCTTGTAATACAGATGCAGGTAAAGAACATTATTACTTATTTAATAAGATTTTTGACAACATTTATCATTTAGAAAAATTAGATTGATAAAATTTGATTTTTGAATTTATCTCAAATTAAATGAATTAAGTTGTATTCAAATAAATAAAAATCACCTTGATTCCTTTTAAATTAAGGGCGTTGGATCATAATTCTATTTAAAAGTTAAGCACTGCTTTCGAATTAATTTAGAATTAATTAGAATTGGGTTCCAACGCCATTTTAAGTTTGAATTTTTTAAAATTTTATAAATAAGTAAATAAATATATAAATAATAATAATAATCCTAATTCAATCCTTTTTTTAAGATGATCCCGTAATTTCGTGGATGAAAGGTGATTCACACTTATTTTTTGGAACATCTGTATTGGAAAATCCTGATCCAAAGAGAATAAGCGTGAGTGATAACAACACACTCATGATTACAAATGCACAGGAATCAGATAGTGCGCTGTATACGTGCATTCTTAATGGAGATGATAATCCAAAAATAGTATATTCAGTTTTGGTTAGCAACAAACCTCCAAGACTCATAGTATCCCCCAGCCAACATGTCGAAATCAAGGAAAAAGAAAATGTCGTTTTATCCTGTAAAGTTTCTAGTGGTCCACCACCTACTAAAATTACGTGGATGCATGATGTGAGTATTTTTGCATTTTAGTGTCACATTTTAAGTATTAAAGCTTTAGAAAACAATCAAAATTTTAAATTGGAAAAATTATCAATTTCCTATACTTTGTTATAGATTAAAATTATTTTTGTAAAAAACTTTTTATATTTAATAGAAAAATTTTTTATTTTCAGAGCGATCTAGTGAGCAAACATTCAAACGTGCGAGAATCTCAATTACACATCAAAAATGCCTCCAGACATAATGCCGGGACTTATCAGTGTTTAGCAGACTTTCAAAATGATAAAATGCCTCTGCATAATGTTGTCAAAGTTGTAGTCTCCTGTGAGTAAATCTTATTTAATTAATGTAAACAGTTACTTATTTATTGAATGGTTAAAATATATAACAAATTTAATTACAGACTCTCCTGAAGTAGAGGTTGTGAGTGATTATGTTCATGGTGGTGTGGGTCAATCCGCCAATTTAGCTTGCGTCGTTCACGCTCATCCTCAGGCTGAAGTTAATTGGTACAAAATAGTGGGAAATGAACGACAACATATTACCAATTCGCAACACAATAAATTTGAAAATGGTAAATATATCCACTATCTCACTGTGAAGGACATCAAGAAAGAAGATTTTGGAAAATATCTTTGCTCAGCTAGAAACGATTTTGGAAGTCACTCAAAGGCAATGGAACTCACAGGTAGAGGAAAAACAATTATTTTCAAAATTTTTAATACTATCCTTGAAACCTCGATGACTATAATTTATTTATTATTCAATTTTATTTAGATTAAATCATTCTTTTTATTCGCAGGTGCTCCTGCCGTTGCTAGATTCAGGGAATCTGAATTAAAGGACGACAAGACAATCGTTATGAAGTGGGAAGTGGAAAGTTATGTACCTATCAAGAAATACGAAGTATGAAAATGATTGAATTTTTATTTTATGAAAGTAATTTAGAAGGAATGTATTTTATAAAGATATTATTCTTAGGTGAGGTACCGCAAAGTTGAAAAGGACAACAGGACCAGTGATTGGATAACATCCGAGCCAAAAGTTAGTCAAGGTGATGGTAGCCAACTGTATATTGCTGAATTCACCGCTAAAGATTTGGAGCCGAGCTTATACCATTTTCAACTTAGATCGATGAATGCATTTGGGTGGTCAGAATATTCCATGGCGCAATCGATTGACGGACGTGAGTCTCACATTTATTATTTTCTGAAATAATACAAATTTTGAGTAGAACTAGAAATTTATTTGTTTAAATTCTTTTTTGAATTTAATTCAGAAAAATTTTAATGTTACACTTAGAACAAACTTTTTAACAAATCATTTCTTATTTTGTTACAGAATACAGACTGATGACGGCAAAAATTGGTAAGTTTACCTTCAATTACATTTATAAATTTTTCTCTTTTGGAAAACAAAATGCATAGAAAACTATAATGTTTATTATTTTCTTTAGGAGGAGGAGCTTCCGCGACACAACCTATTATGTTCTTGACAGCATTGCTTCTAGTCTTTTCGTGCTTTGTTTTTAAAAATTTGTAATCCACGCTGCATTTTAACACATATAGGTAAAACAGAGTTACTCGGTTACTTTAGTTAATCAATTAATTGATCAAATTTATATAAATTTAAATTCTAATTTTCAGATAAATTGCTTCAGCCAAAGCATGCAGCTGCGAGCGGTGGATTAATGAAGAAAATGTACCTGTAGGAGGTATTTTCCATCAACTGCGTTCGACCATTCGATTTTAAAAAGCACCATATATTTTTCGTATAGGTGAGAATGCGGTGACTTCGAGAAGAACGCATTGTAAATAAAAGTATACGATACGACAATGTCGTATCGCGTCCATGTATAGTTTATGCGGTATTAGCTTTTACTTTACCAATATTTAAACAAGTGAAAATTGATATATATTCTAGAACTTTTAATCCCAACTGATTACGTTAGCAGTTTTAGATGTCTTTTTTCAGTGACCTCATAATTTATTTGACGTATTCAATCCCGTCATTCAAAATTGACGATAAAGCTTAGCTTGTATTTACGCTTTCATTGCTTCATACCGTGCCTTTATATCAATAATACTTAGACCTTTTTTTATATATTGGCTTTTCTTTTTATGGAAAGATTAAAAAAGAGACTAGAGGAATTATTTCTCTCTCACTTGAATCTCTTGCAATAATATTTCATGTAAGGGGCACGAAAGAAAGAGAGGGAAATATAATGAAAAAAGAAACTTTCAATTTTGATCTTCAAGAGAGTTTCGGAGAATTTTGGATTCCAAAACTGTTGAAACTTCAAGAGAAGGTTGATACCCTTTCCTCTGATTTATTAAAGTTTTGTGTTTTAAAGAAATGCAAAAATTTCATCATTTCCGTTTGAGGCGATGTTAAAAATTTCTTTCGAATCTGTATCTTGAATCAATCAAGGCATTCATTGATGCGCTGGCATGTATGAATAAGCCTTATTACAAAATCTACGTAAGAGTACATACATGTAAATATGGTCTAAGTAGTATTCGGTTTATCCTAAGTGCATTCAACTGTTACTGACTACGCAGACAGCCTTCGTCACTCTTCTGGGTGTGCCATTAATTTTATACAGCATTTTTAAGGTCAATTATTCAGCTACTAAAAGTAAAAGAGAATTAATTTACTTTCCTTCTCGTAAAAACTTGATTTACAAAATTGAAAAAAAAATATTTAAAAACTTTAAAATACAATCAAATTTGGAACCCAAAAATTTGATAAAACCAAAAATAAAACACAGGATTCAAGATTATCGGTCAGTCTTTAGACCAGCTTTGAATTCTTAATTTCATCTCAACTTACATTTTTGTCGGCAATTTTTATCGCTTATTATCTCATAGTTTTTCAACCAGGAACGAAGAAATGACCCCATTGAAATATATGTATCTATATACTTTCAGTATCCGATAAAAAGATGAGCAATTGTATCTTACAGAGTGGAATACGCAATTTTTAAATTTAGGTCTCGAGTATCAGTATATTTAATCATACCTGATCTTGTTTAATGAAGGATGTCTTATTGAGTTCAACACTCTGTGATAACCTGACATACTCAGAAAATTAAGAGTCCCTAGTATGCATCAATAACGCAATTAGATTTTTAAAAGGAATAAAGACCTACATATTAAAATTTTGCTTTTTTCTCTCTGCGGTCTACGATTGCTGATTTATGGTATTACTGTTTTATATCTGAGATGTTTCAGCCACGTATTTAAGGCTTTCTAGTTTCCTGGATTTCAATATATTTCAAAGAATTAGGAAAAATATTGTTAAATTTAAAAAGATAGATACAAATGTCGTATAGTATTCACCGCACTATAAGTATAATATACACAATCATTATTATTATATTATAATTTATTTTTGTATGCTTGAGATAACTGAATTAGTGTTTGATGTTATCCCTTAGATGCCAAGTTGGGAATTTCTATTTCAGAAATCGCATCATGAAATCTAAAACTCTCCTTAGTGTTAAAAATCACGCGAAATAATGTTAGACTCCGATTTCTAGGCAAACAATCAAAGAAAGTTCTCGAAAATACGAATTTATTTTCATTTTCGGGTACTCTCTTTCAAAATCAAATTTAATTCAATAAAAAATACAAAATAAACGCACGTTACCTAAGATATTTAATGTAATGTGAGAGAGTGTGTAATTAAATTTGTGAGTGTGAGGCTGTGCGAAAAAAAATGTATGAGCAAGATTTTCGCCTTGCTAAAATTATTAGATATGTTATTTTATTAGTTAGAGCTCGTAATAAAAATTACCGCAAACTGGTCACTCTACTTGAAATAAATTTGTTATTCTTTGTAAAAAATTGTCTGTAAAATTTATTATTGTGCAAATAAAACGTTATCTTAGAAATAAGATAGAACGTCCGTGAGTAAACATAAGAAAATGAGACAATTTTTTTATTAAGTTCAGTGGCTTCCAGGATTTATTCGGTAATTTAAATTACGATTTCGCAATTTTTATTTAGTTTTGAATAGAGAAAACAAATAGGCATTGTACAAGTAAGTGTTCAGTTTAGATGAGGCAGTTAAATTTTACAGCTAAGAGTTTTTACATTATTTTACGCTACTTGTAAATTTATGTTAGTTAAAATTAGTCTTTTGCTCTCGTGGTACATTTCCACATCGATCGATGATTCTCTGAGTCGCTTGACCAGTTTTTTTTACTCTTAAAAGACTTGAAGACCAGATTTTTTTCTATGAAATGCATCAAGCTAAGTACTTACCGATCTACTTTCTCAAGACTTTGAATCGCCAAATGTATTCAATGATGGAAACAATTGAATTAGATGGAACTTCCATCTGACTGATTTCTGTCGATATAAGGGATGAAATAGCTTGAAATAAATTTTATTGGAAAATTGCTAAACTAAAATTATCGATTAAAAATATTATTTTTTTTTTTAATGAAGAATAAAGTTCTAAAGTCGATCGTGCAATCTTTTAGGTAATTTATTCTGATTTGCAATATGTTTATAATTCTTATAATATATCGATTTCCATGAGAATGAATTTGAGTTGTTTGAATTCCGCTTTTTGATGAATTTGATTCAAGCAATTATTTCTATTTATGTTCGGTAATGAAAAATCATATATAAAGGAAGCTATATTTTTTAAATGACAGAATGTATATTTATGGAAGTATCGTAGATTTCTAGATTTCTACGAGACATCAGCTTACCGTTGCCTTAATGTTTACAAACATGTATAACCGTATCATTGTAATAAAACAGAAAATACACTATTATTCATAGAGAATGTAATTTTTTTTCCTAAATTTTCCTCATTCTTTTATTATATTTCTACCTAGTTTTACTTACAAGGTTAGTGAAAGTTAAACTATTTATTAAACAACCATAAAATAAAATTTATTCAAAAGATTTCAATTCACCATGAACAATAACTTCCCATAAAGTTTTGTCGAATCGCAAAATATGTACTAATTTGTATAGACTTATCCAATTGTAAAATTTATATTGATCTTTCAAATTTAACAACTATTCTGCACTTAGCTACAACTTAATCTATCTTATAAATCTAAGTAAATAATTATTTTTAATATAAAAGTATATAAGTAATGATAAAACGTAAGCGTTGAGTCTCTAAAAGAGAATTTGTTTGTTTACATTTTTTCTCACTGAACTTAGACTTCAATGTCAATTTCTAAATGCATCCTGATGTCCATTACGATAAATGTGACGACGATAATTATCGGTAACCGGAAACGAGACTTCCACCCAAGCTTTAGCATAAATAGTAAAGACCGGTGAAGGATACCACCGCTTCCTAGGAAAATATCTCCTCCCATTTTGCGCATAGCCCAGTAACTGCTCATTCGATCTGTTAATAATTTTACATATATAAAATTTTCATTTTCCATTTTAACATAAGAAATACCCCTCAAAATGAATAGCTGTTTTCTAATCGTATTGTTAATGCAATAAACAATTCTTGTTAAATCAGGAAAGAAAGAAGAGGATTTAAGAATTCTGTAGTCATTCATTCATTTAACATATAAAAAAGCAATTCGAAAAGAGCGCTATTCCTCTCATTTGTTACAAGAAAAATAAATTGGTAGGGCAGAACCACAAATATGTGTGAAATAATATTTATACCTCTGTAAATATAACTGTGATTTCAAAAAGGACTAAGTATTCCTCAAATCTATATACAATTTAGGCTTTTTAGTTTACAATTAAACCTTTCCTTGCTAACGGGATTCTGTGAGAACCAAAATAAATTTACTAAGTACTTTAACTTTAACTTGTTGTAAAGTTGTAATAACTGTTTAAACGTTAACAGCATAAGAGTTAACAAAATATAGATATTTTGCCAATATTAGTACATTTTTAATTTTTAATAGTTACTGGACTTATAAATAGAATTGCAAGATTTCATATGGAAAAAACAAATGATTACATATTTTAATTTTTAGTATTTTTACATTTTTCTACGCCCAACTGTAAACATAACCTCAAGAAAAAAATGCTTAATGAAACCCCCTACTTTCTCGAAAAAACATACCTAATCCGTCTGTAGCCTTCCAAAAAAAAAAGTATTTTTGCTTTTGAAACTCCTGATGAAGCACTATTCAAAATAAGTGTCACATCTCTATTTATTTTTGTTATATTCGACGTTCACCTTCACGAACTGTCAAACGTCGAAAGAAAAATAAACATGGCCACCTGGACCTGGTAAACTCCAGCGACCTCGCTAGTCCTTTTGTTTAACTATAGGAACGAACAAAATTTAACAAATAAAGTATACGACGTATACCTATTATTTTGCTAACTATAAAAATGAAGAAACTTTAAAATAATTAACGAAACCTATTAAAGAACTATAATAAATTATATCAATGAATGATTTTAAAAAGCACAACTAAAATTATGTGTAAACAAAGTTAAGAGATTGTATATACTGTTTTAAATTAAATTAAGACTTCAATATCTCAGTAAAAGTTCTTTTAAATTTAGAAGTAAATAGGAACTGCAATAATTCAAGGATAAGAATAAAAATAATTAAGAAGTATTTAAATTATTGAAAAAAAGTAGATTAGTTTTATTATATGAATTTATTTAACGCACATGATCTTGCCAGCGCTAAGTATTTACAATGTTGGGATGTTGAATCATCGTAAAATATCGTCTTCGATTTCACTCAGACGATTCACGAACACGTTCACCTTCCAAGTTCCAGCTGTTCTTTTTACTTCCTATGATAAAAAGAAACAGAATTAATTGCAAAGCACAACTTCCACTTGAACAGTTATTTTAGTAAAGAATTAATTTCAGTAGACGATAAGTGTCGTTCAATTTGTGTTCAGAAGACCGTCGTCAAACTCATCATAAAAAATACTCAGATTTCAATTACAATAAATTAAATAAAATAAGTAAGTGATATATACCTAGAATTTTCGGAAGCTTTTCTTCACTCCGGTTCCTTTGGAAACCTTAAGCACGTTGAATCGGACAGTTTTGCTCAACGGGCGGCATTCTCCAATGGTTACCACGTCGCCAATTTCAACGTCTCTAAAATATTAGAAACATTTTGTTAGAAAAAAGAATTTTCTCTCATGGAAAAGAAAATGATATATTTTTCTGATTTTGAGGTCAGTAGACGAATAAGTAACTTCAATTTGTTTTCAGAAGACCGTCGTCAATATCATCATGTGTAATTACTATTATTATAAGAAGCCAACTTATTTATGCATTTAAAAGCACTTTTAAAGTAAATATATAAACTAAATACAAACCTGAAAGCTGGACTGAGATGAACACTCATGTTTCTGTGCCTTTTTTCAAACCGGTTGTACTTTCGTATATAGTGGAGGTAATCTCTCCTAATTACGATAGTTCGGTTCATTTTGTTTTTTTGCACTACACCAGTGAGAATGCGTCCTCTGATTGAAACATTTCCAGTGAAGGGACATTTCTTGTCAATATAGGTGCCTTCCAAAGCCTATAATAAAGATTAAATAAATTGATAAAATGCATTATAAATCGAATTAGTATTTAGTTATAAAAATTTATTTTTCAAACGTACCTCTCTTGGTGTCTTGAAGCCAAGTCCTACATTACGAGTATAACGTAATTTGCGAACTTTTTGGCCAGGAACTTTCTTCCTATTCAGGAAGATTGTAGGCTGCTTTTGGAAAGACTTTACATTCTGTAATGCAAAAGATAAAAGAATTAATATAAGGTTTACAAAAAAAATTAGAAATTTTTGTATATATATTACATATTTATGTAGAACCTAAACAATAAAATTAACATAAACTACAAATTTCTAGAAAGTTACAATACTTCAAATCACGATTTTCAGGTTATGTTTCCAGGCGTCAATTTAAAGAAACTTTATTTTAATAGAATATAACTTTACACATTAATTAAAAAAATATAGACTCGATTTTAATTGATTCTCAAATTTTTAATATAATAAAGGTCCTAAAATCCTTGAAATATGAAGGGAAGGAAACGCGGAACACGTGTCGAAGCGTGTCCTAAACGCGTACGTCAACAAGTCAATCATTTTTACAAGAATACATAAATTTTTTTTCTAAATTTTGTGAACAAAAAACAGAAGAATCTGTACATTGTTATTACACACAAATTTACAAGAAAACGGAGAAAATATAGTTACTTTTTTAAGAGATTAGTAAGAGTCATACCTGGTCCGCCATTTTGCACTTCTGAAAGACCCATGAAAGAGCGACGAAAACGAGAAGAATCAAGAACTACCGCCTACCGAGTAAAGTTAGGCAGAGGCGAATCGATACAATCGAAATATCGAAATTCGATTCAAGTGTGTTCCAAATTCAAACTTTGAAACGTAAATTAAGTTTCTATTTCTTTTTAATTTAAAATTAGCATTTTTTTCGAATTCCGAAATACTTAAATTAATATTTTTGTTAAATAATTGAAATGTTATGCTTTCAATATGAATATTTTTAGCAGATAGTTCCGTATGTCTGATTATCTATCTGAAAAGTACATATAATATATATATATGCCTACTAAATTCGCACTCTGAGAACTTGCTATAAAAAATTTAATTTTTATCTGAAAGACTCAATTCTGAATTTAAACCAGTTTTTGAAAAGTGCAACTAAAGACAATCAAATTAAAATTAATTCAGAAATATTATTCAAATATATTAGTTACGCTTAATGATTTTATATGACATTATCTTTCTTATTGAAAATTATATTCTGTACGTCGACTAAATATTATCTCTAAATTCCAGTGGAATTCTTAGTTTCTGATCAATATTGTGTCCTTGAAAATGGAATGTATACTCCCACTCTCTTTTAATATTCAGAACAAGTGGATAATATCCACCAACCATCTGGAAACTTGATTTAAAATTAAAAAATATTAATAATCGCAAACTGGTTAGCATTTTTAAGTTAAAAAGATGAACATTAATTTTGAGGGAAAACGTATCCTCGTCACTGGAGCATGTCAAGGTAATAAATAAATAAATAATAATAAAACTTGGATACAAGCATTAATAAGTTAATTAAAAAGCGAATTTAATATTAAAAATTTAAGTATATTTGTTAAGAAAACTATTTATTAATTTTCTCTAATGAGGATATTTGAATCTGTGTAGGGATTGGAAAAGATGTGGCAATAAGACTGGCCCATTTTCATGGGACTGTAATAGGATTGTCTCACATGGAGAGTCAACTTGAAATTTTGAAAAATCTGAATCCAAAAATAGACACAGTTTGTGTGGACTTGCGAAACTGGAACGAAACTAAAAAAGCGGTACAAAGTGTCCTACCTATTGACTTATTAGTCAATAGTGCAGGAGTTATTTATAATAAACCGTTTTTGGATGCTAGTGAGGCAGATTTTGACCAAACTTTTGCGGTAAATGTCAAAGCTATGATGAATGTTTCTCAGATTGTTGCTAGAGATATGATAAAGAGGAAAATTAGCGGAAGTATTGTAAACTTGTCTTCTCAAGCAAGTGAAGCTGCTTTAAAAGATCATGTTGTGTATTGCTCTTCGAAAGGAGCAGTACAAATGATGACCAGGTAGTTTTTAAAGTACTTGATACGTCAGAAAAAGTCTTTGCATAATATTCAGATTAGATATCTTTTCTTCTTGTTTATTCAGAACGATGGCTCTTGAACTTGGACCTTACAATATTCGAGTGAACTCTGTGAATCCAACTGTAGTGTTAACAGAAATGGGAAAATTGGCTTGGAAGGATCCTGAAAAAGCTCGAAATATGTTGAATAAAATACCTCTCGGACGTTTTGCTGGTGAGATATCAATTTTTATTTGTCCAAAAATGTAAGGAATGAATTTTAAAGAAAATGACATCTGCATATATACATATATAAACTATTTCTCTTTCAGAAGTGGAAGATGTTGTAGATGCTATTGTATTTTTACTAAGCGATCGCAGTTCCATGATAAATGGAGTTGCCTTGCCTATTGATGGAGGATTTTTAGCTACATAGGAATTTTTCTACTTATTTTAAATCCATTACAAAAAAATCTGTTCATTTTTAATAAAAGCTATTTTTAAACTTTATTTTTGTATAAATTTTGATTAAATCGGATTGATCTTTAATGAGCACCGGATTGAAATCTTCATTCGCAATAAAGGAACAGGTTCGAATACAAAATCCGGAATGCTTTGGATTGGTTCAGAGTGAATTCCGAGTCCCAAACTTTCGACAGGGCACGAATGGAAAATTTTGTAATTATAAAGACATAATAGTTATGCTGGCGATAACAAGATTCGATAAGCCTTCCTGACTGTTACACATCCCCTCTATTTTGCCTCTTATTCTGACGTCCATTAGGCATCACTGGAGAGCTGACACATAAATTGTCAGTCAGCAATCCGATCAGTCTGATTTAGAACGTCCCGAGAGCACTTCAAAAAAATGAATATCTCTTTTGAAGGAAAGAGAATTCTTGTCACTGGAGCCGGCCAAGGTAATATATCTATAAAATATTTCAAATGTAATGTTAAGAATTGAAAAAGTTTCGATATTACGTAACTCGCTAAGTTGATAAAGAAACTAATAACGTTTTAAATAACAATAAAAGGCAGAATTTTTGTATTTTAACTACTGTTTTTTTCCTACTCTTATTAAGGGCGTTGGACCCAAGTTTTAAGCTCAAAATTCAATATTTTCATTTTACTTAAAAAATATTTGAATTATATATTTTCTCGCTCTGTACGCATAATTGTAGTTAAAAATTGATTCATTTTACAAAGGGAAAACTTCCAAATTTAATATTTGTTGAGTAAAATGAAAAAATTGAATTTTTAGATTAGAACTTAGCTCAACACCCCTAATGAAATATACTATTCACATTTTTTTCATCAAGTATAATAACTGCAATATTTAATCTTTAAACATTCTCTTTTTTATAGTAATTATTTCTGTCCATTATTTTAATATACTTTCATAAAAAAATTTCGGGAATTTATAATCTGATTTTACTTTTATATTTTTTACAGGAATTGGTAGAGACACGGCCCTTCGACTCTCTCAGTATAAAGGAACTGTAATAGCATTGTCGAAAACAAAAGAGAATTTGGAAACTTTAAAGAAACTGGACCCGAAAATACAAGTCCTATGTGTGAATCTGAGAGACTGGAATGAAACTAAAAAGGTCATAGAGAGTGTTCTTCCGATTGACCTGGTCGTCAACAATGCAGGCGTTGCTGGTCTTCAACCTTTTCTGGAAGCAGACCCGGAGACGTTCGATCTCATCTTCGATGTGAATGTCAAGGCCGTGTTTAATATCACTCAAATTGTAGCCAAAGATCTGATAAGAAGAAAAGTAGGTGGAAGTATTGTCAACTTGTCCTCCCAGGCCGCCGAAGCTGCTCTCTGGGACCATTCCATTTATTGTGCCTCCAAAGGTGCTCTTCAAATGTTGACCAGGTAAAAAATTAAATCAAGCTAAAAGAAAAATCAACAATTAATTTCAAAATAATGATAAGAAAAAATACATAAATCCTTTAATTTCAGAAAAGAAATTAAATACTTGCCCACTTTCTTAGTGTGTATCAGAAGTAAAGTCATTTTTTCCATAAATTTAGAGTATTTAACATTGAAAAATTTAAATTTTAACTCTATTCAAAATTCTGTCTTTTGTTATGGAAAAAATATTGACTTGTGATTTTATTTTCAGAACGATGGCTCTTGAACTTGGACCTCACAATATTCGGGTGAACTCTGTGAACCCAACTGTAGTAATGACAGAGATGGGAAAACTTGGTTGGTCGGATGAAGAAAAAGCTCGAGCTTTGAAAAGTAAAATTCCTCTTGGTCGCTTTGCTGGTAAGAAAAAATATATATTTTCCGTATATTAATAATAAAAGTTCACTATTTCTCGTTTATAATTAAGTTATTTAAAATCTTTGAAAAGAAATTTATTTATGGAATTTAAATATAAGCTAAGTTATTATAGTAAAAACTTGATGAACTTGATAAACTGATTGAATGCGAATCATTTCAGCAAATTCCAGAATTGATAAACCTTCACCTTTTCTCATATCTTTTTTGATAAAGATAATTCATATCATTGCGTAACAATTATAATTATTATTATGATTATTGCTAATAATTATCCAAACTTGAAAATTTCAGCAATAAAATAAGTATTTTTGACTGTTTTTTTTTATCGCTCATTATTTTCCAATTTTGTTTGTTATTACAGAGGTGGACGAAGTAGTGGATTCTATCGTTTTTATGCTAAGCGATCGTAGTTCTATGACAACTGGCAATGCCTTGTTCGTTGATGGAGGATACGTCGCAACGTAAACAATTTTATGTTACTTATGTACCTTAACAAAACATGTACTTCGAATAAAATAAAATAAAATTGATTCTAATTCTTTAAAAGTTGAGTTTGAAAAAGCAATCTTCAAATATCTGTTAAGGGGATGTGATACTTTATCATAAGAATATTTATTAAGGTTTCGTCTTATTTACTAAAAATATCTATTATTATGAATGTATAATTGGTTTAACTAATTTGTTCTTATGGTAAAGTATCATATGCCCTTAAGTTTCACCATTTTTAAAGCTTTCGTAAACATCTACATAAAATATGAAAAAATTTCAGTCCATAAAGTATTCCAAAATAATAAATGTAGGGATCGCCAATAAAAATAGTAGTTTCATTGTTTCGTTTAATTTCAAAAATTCTTTGTTCTTTCTTTTTAACTAGGCTTTTCATTAAATTCCACCTACTACCTTCGTGAACGAAAGAGAAAGAAATCGAAGCAATGAACGGTTCTCATGAGAAATAATTGATATATTTGGGAAATTAAAGAAAATAGTTGTGGAACCGAACTTTCCTTCGAAATAAGAAAACGTAGGCTTTATTGGTACAAAGAAAATTTTGACATTATCCTTAACAAGAACGCACCAATCACTTCCTATGATACATTTTTCTATTTTCCTTCCTCCTTCGCTCCTTTCATCAATTCCCCCCTCCCACTATTATATGTTTGACTCCTTACGTCTTACATGTGATTAGAATAATTGTATATACATATACAAACCGCTCAATTCGATACAGCTGTTATACATTTAAACACGTATCGCCACTATTTCTAATTCAATTGCAGATTAATCTGTACCTCTCATTTTTCCATCTCCTTTTTTTCCACAAGAACACCTAGGCACGCATTTTTATTTTATTTTGTTCTCAAAATTATCGTCCCTAGGCCGACAATCATTCGCAATGCTTTCGTACAAAGGACTAATAAATATTTTATTAATCTTTAGGCATTTCTGTTCGAAATGTTATTTTGTGATTCAGGAATCAGTATCTCAAACACTGTGTGATTCTTCAAGGCCCTTCCCTGCCAAGCCCTAGTTTTTTATACTTGAATAAGTTTTATGTCAATATAGTAGCCGTTTTTGATTTAATATTTAGTTAAAATATTGTCGTTGAGAAAAGAGAATATAATGTGCGTGATATGCAGCAATTCTGTCATGTAGAAATATTAATTTTTAACTTGGTTGATTTCATTTTGTGACATTTTTGGTAGGTGAGTCTCCATTTAAGTTTTGATTTCAACCCGAAAATTAAAGAGAAGTACTTAATTCTAATTTTGAGAATATTTTATGTAGTGTGGTGAATTTCTTACAATTTCCAAAAACCCAGCATTTGACAAACTTTTAGAAAATTCATTCGACCCTGAGATGTAAAAATACCAAATTTCCAGTCTATTTATTTCCCTTTGCAATCTTTACAAAATTGATATTTGTGAATACTAAAAATCTACTCGTATATCAAAACTTCTGATATGCAAAAATCAAGAATTCTTAGCAGAGAAGGGTCTCTTAAGATAGAACCAGTTTGACAGTTTTACAACCATATAAACAGCACGGGAAGCAGCTTACAAATATGTCTCTACGTACATTTAGTTTTAGTTTGTACGCAATTTTTTCTATATAAAAAAATGTCAAAATGCTAATCGTCACAAATACCATTTACGGCAAAGTACACTCACTTAATATGTAACGTGTTTAAAGGAAGTAACGCTTTGATTAAAACTTGAAAAGTTCTCTGGGAAGATTTCCTCTCATGTGAATTATCTTAATTAATTAAAAATAAATTTTCTAAGATTGAAAATGACACCAAAAATCTTAAAACGAGACTTTAATTCAATTATTGTCGCGGGATTTTACAGCATACATTTTCGGAGCTAACCATTCAATTTATATGATTTATACCTTTGATAAATAATCCTAACAAATTCATTTAAAAATTTGGAATTTATTAAAAAATCATATAATACTCGAATTTTCAAAATTAAAGGATAATTCACATCAGCAATGAAAAGCATTTATTATGCTATTACAAAAATCTTCCCGTTCGCTGAACCGTATAGTTAACAAAAACACCTGTTTGTTTTTCGAAATTGCCACTTGTGAGGATTTTTCTCATTTTTAATACCAATTATCCGAGAAATATACCTTTTGATATCCATTCTTCGTTTCTAAAAATTTACTATTCTTATAGCAAAAGTAGATTGAATCTGATTAATCAAAGTTATCGAAATCAGAGAAACGATGCCTTCAATGACTTTCTTCAGTCAGTTTCTATCCATTTCTATAAGATTCAATCCGATTTTGCTCAAAGAATAATTTTCTACTGCTAAAGGAATTCATTTACACTCATTTACATTTGGAACGAGGAACGCGTGGCATGAAGAAAAAATGGACATCGTGCGTGCGCTGGCAGTGTTTTTAAGTTTCGGACTCGAGCTAATTTCTTCAATTAAAAAATCTAAAAGAAGTCGTTAAGAAATCGGAAAGCGTCGGACGTACGATGAAAAAAAAACTCTAGTTCGTCAAAAACGTTTTTCGATTTCTTTTCTAGCTTCCTTGAATCGTTGGAAGAATGGAAAAGGATTTTTTCTCGTGACAATTGGTGAAGTTAGAACATACATACAACGTAGTAATAGTAATATAGCAATAGTGTAATAGTATTAATAGTAGTAGCGATAGTCTATGAACAAAAATACATAGAAAACACGTGTCAGTATAATATATATTTTATATAACTTTTTATCACGTTTTTCATTTTTTATATGCAATGCGTCGATATTATTATACAAAGGGATCGTCGGCTGATGGAGGGGAAGGACGGAGGATCGGGAATTTTCATAAAGGATCTGGGATACGATTAATGGAATTGATCAGCGCCCTTCGAAGTGATAGGCGTGTTAAGTTTTCGTTCGCAAAATTAAAATTTTTTCAAAATACAAATTCCTTCACAAGACGTTCTCAATTAAATGAATATGTCTGGAACAATGCTCTGCATTCAAGTACAAAAATTGTACAAAAGTATTTAGAATATAAAAGTGGCAAGAATTGATGGAGTCCTTAATGCATGAAGTAGAAAAAAATGCGTAAAAAAGAAATTAGCAAATTATTGTACAGCACATCCCTCTCATAAATATCACGAAAGCTAATCTGCCATGAAATTATGTAATTAAATTAAGTCTAGATAAACGTTTTGTGCAGGAATTTTCATTTCCCATAAAGTCCGGAGTCTAAATTATATAAAAATTTCAAACTACTTAAATATAAGTGCCTTTTACGTCATACAAATATCCCATTAACTTCACAATGAGACTTAAGCCAATAATACAGACGCCAATTACGAATTTCCTTCCAAATGAAGAAAGAATCGCTTTTATTCTATGAAACTTAACACAGACAATTTTTTAAATGATTTCTTAAAGGAGGTTCGAAAAAGGGCGCCAAATCCTGGGATGAGATTTGTAATATTGGTAAAACAAGTTGTAACAACAGGGCACGACCCCATATTTTGTCCTCCACTCACTCTAGTATCAATCGGCGAGTGTGTAGCACGATCCTTTCCCTCTAATAAACAAAGAGAAGGGAGTAAATCGATTGCTTCGAGATCGAAAACTTGGTTCATCAATCATCAGTTCTCTGCGGGTCCTCACCTCGACGTTATTAATTCATCCTACACGTCCATCGAGAAAAGACACGATATTACACACGAAGAAAATAGCTAAGACCCTTTTCGATCACACACTGGACAACGACATCACGGAGAACACGAATATATTCACAACTCACGCTTCTGTTTCTTTGTCTTTCTCTCTTTTCATATATTTCATACAATTTATCACCTACAAGTATCTATATAACAAGTACCATCCAGAATTATAAAGTCAACTATTCTTGAGCTGTCGCTTTTACATAATATTTGTTTAACTACTAAATTGCAAAATCAATCAACATGGAATCACGATTTTTAAATGTCGTTTATTTTAAAGGCTGTGTAGTTTTATGCTTAAAAATCTCGTCAGCTTAAAAACTTGACAAGGATAGATCACCACACATCGATTGAAGTTTTCAAGCAAACTAGTTTATAAACAATCTTGAATTTACAATCCTGAAAAATCACGAGCTCAGCTAACTTTGAATTAATTTTGAATAGCATAACTGTATAGGTTTATATAACATATAAATTTCTGCTTTCACTAGTCAAAAATGCAAGAGAATCACAAGATAATTTCCACCTAATCGTCGTAATTCAACGAAAAATTTTGTCAAAAAGTGGACCTTATAAATTTCGACGTTACTCTATCTGTCATCACACATTTTGTTCCTCAGAGTTTAGTTTCAGACATACATACAATCATTCTTTCATATCGCTGGCTGAATCACCGTATAAAAAAGAAGAATAGAGTAGAATGGACGCGAGGAGAGGCTAGGATGCAAAACTCAAAGAATACATACAAGTATTACATTATCCTACCTACCTACTTAGCTAGCTATGTATACTAATATATTTATATATTTATATAGAACTCTCTTTTCCTCCCCTTATCGCTATCCGCTTTTCCTCCAGGTTAGTTGTTTCTTCACTGGCGATTCTTCTTTTTTTATTTTGTTGTAATCTTTCAAGAGATCCGCAAAGTTCACTTGCGATCTTGACGATATGCGGACAGGAAGGACAAGTGTCGATTTTCAGGAGCTGCCTGGGTGGCGGCGACTTCTTGATTCACTTGTGTGGGACGCTTTCCCGCCTGGCCATCAGGGTGGGTGGGACCATTGCCGTCGCATTGGCGCTTCCAAAACAAAAGACACACAAAGAGCGACATTAGCACGCCACCGTCCTTTCTCTGTCATCTTGGCTCGATTTTCGACTAAAAACCTGCTATAAGAGAACGTTTCCCTCTTTTTCGTCGTTTTCTAACGACAGCACGCGATTTGAAATGCTCAGCCGATGAAAGGGCAGAATAAATGTACCGATCCAAGTCATTCAGATAAAAATCTCTGACAAAGATCTCGAATTGTTCTTTGAGATGTTTACGTTATTCATGTGATGTATTTCAAGAAAGAATAGTAACTTTCCAACTCATATATATATATTATAAAATATAAGAATTTACTTTGAATCGTAAACAAAAGTTAGACATGAAATTTACAAAGCTTATAGATTGGAAAGAAATTAGTAAACATTCTAATTTGAAGGTTCCAAGGAAAGCATCTAAAACGAGATTTTAATTTAATTCAAATTACTTTTAGAATAGATTAGAACTGAAAAAACAGTATATCAACAGATTGAATTTTCACTATTCTCTCTTTCCAAATTTAATCTCGTTAAACAGAATTCTTGAAATGTACCGAATTCCTGGTATAAAAAGAAGATTATCATTATCTATAAAACTTCTAATATCTAGTGCAAATCTAATGTACAAAAGTACTATCATTACTATTTATCTATTTTTGTACATTTTAATAACCGTACTTCTTTTTAACAGTCTTAAGTATCGGTAACTGAATATTTATTTATTACACTTATAATTTCACATAAAGTAAAATCTCACATTAATTTAAAAAATGTGCAATAGAAAATAAGGGTATACTACTGATTCCTTGGATTCAGTACCTCAAAACAAATTTCGCCAGTGATCTCTTCAAGAATGAAATAATGTGATAAGGCTGATTAATTTGAGATTAATTCACCTTCTGTTTTTAATAAAATCTTAATGGCGAAATTAGTTTGAACTTAATTGTTCGTTTCATCGGCTCACATTCAACGAATAAAGGTTTTCTCATGAATGTCGATCCTGAGAAAGAGAGAATGCTCGCAAAGCTTAATCTTTCAGTCCGAGTCCTTTACCGTGGCACAGGAACCTCGCTTCGAGCACCGCGACGAGAAAATGTCGCCCCTCTTTTTTTTTTCGTTTGCCTACTTTGCGATTTAGTTTAGTTTCTTAGCTTTCGGCTTACCTGAAAATTAACGTAAGAATACAAAAATGGAATTGTAGAATAAGGATTTTGTTCGCCAAATGGGCAGTGCATGTAACAGTTATAAGTAATTATTTAGCCACCTTTGAAAGCACGTGTACAACCGCATGCAAATTGGAACTGCATTATTCATCCTCTCAATCTTCTCTACTTGCTTTACACGAATTTTCACCCCAAAGAGAAGAAAATCCCAAGACTATTTCAAAACGAGGTGTTCAGTGTTTTAAATTATTTTTGAGAAATATAATGTACAATAATATTTCATTTAAAACCAGGAAAAGGTGTCAGAAAAAGTCATTTAACGGTTCAAGAGGAAAAAAAATCTAGTACGGTAGGTTAATTAAAAAAAAAAAAAGATACCGAGTTCGATCAACCGTAGCGTACTAGCATATAAAAAAACTCCTGACTGAAGATTGTCTACTTTCTGCTTCATCTGATTTGTTCCTTTTTCTCTCTTCGAAAATACTTGTCGCGTAATCTGTCTTGAAACTTTATTGTTATAAACCGAAATCAAAGACGATTAAATTTTTTTAAAAACTGAGAATATGCAAAAATTAAATGCCGAATTAATTTTATATAAAAATAATGTTTTCATCTGACAAACTCTGGCAATTTTTTCACAAAGTCAAATATTTTGAAAATCGTGCAAGACAAATGACAAGTGCTATTTTTGAGTGATTATTAATGCTCTCCAATAATTTCCAATGCCAATATTGAAAATACAACTAATTTGAGATAAAAATATTAATGTAAATACAGATTAAGGACCTGATAAGATTTTTTTTTTTAAATACATAATTAGCTTCTTAAGGGCATGTGATACTTTACCATAAGAGCAAATTAGTTATACCAATTATACATTCATAATAATAAATATTTTTAGTAAATAAAAGTCAATAAACCTTCGCTTCATATAGACGAACGTTTATTGACTCTTGTTAGTTCAAAATATTTATTATTATGAATGTATAATTGTTATAACTAATTTTCTCTTATGGTAAAGTATCACATGCCCTTAAGTACAGTGACAAATGCATGTTAGTATCTCTAAAAAAGGAAAGAATACTTATAGGTGTTCATTAGTAGTTTCAATTAGAAAATTAAACAATAGACTAGCAATACGTTTAAATTGATCACAGAAATACACCAAGTTACAAAGAGAAATCTCAGTTGCATTTGCGATATGAAATTTATAAATTATCATGAACTTTATAAATGTAGATTAAAAAATATATATATATTTTTTTTTGCAAATGAAATTACTCTCTCGATAATAATCTGGATTCAAATTGAAAAGAAGGATGACATTCTCCGTCCAGACGGTTTGAATCGTCGTTTTAAAACGAGAACACTTAGTAATTTGATAAATATTCCAAAGTGAAGTAAATATATATACAATACCCTTACACAAGCAGATTACGAAAATGAACTGAACTAGAATCTTTGAATTCTACGTTAAAATTGTGTACTATTATACTGCCAAATACCAGCGAGAAGTAACCATGCCACGGTATCACGACACCAGACTTAATTCTAAAGAAAACCTTGGATATCAACGAAAGAATGCTTTTTACTTTTATTTTACAAATTAGCAAAATTCAAATTTGAGTAAATACTTGGTAATTATTGTTTCATTCAATCGATTGTTAATTAATAATGGAAAGCATTCTTTCGTAATGACCAATAACATTGTCGTAATCATAAAAGTATCGATTCCGACTCCGCCAATTACGCTACCACCGTGAGAAGTGCAAATAATCGTCAACTAATTACTTAAAGACCCTGAAAACTACGATAGGTGTGTCCAAGAATATATTATATTAATAGCTAGCAACTCACTTGGATCTAGGAGGCTTTTCAGCTCCAGCTGCATTACTACAATGCAATCTCCTACTGAACCTTCGTTCTTGACCACCAGCTCCCGCTGCTGAAAGATACCACCAAAAAAACCCTTATAAATAAATTTGTCCACAAAATTATTTCAGTTCACAAAGTAAATAAATTGAAATGAAAAGTAGAAAAGAAATAGAAATTATAGGGGAAAAGAAAGCATTCGTAAAAAAAAATACCTTGTGCATCATACCCACCATCTTTGCCCCTCACCTCTACAAATAAAGCACCTTTTCACCGTTAAACCAACAAAGAAACTGTCTACTTCCACTTCGAACATCAATCCAATAACATCTACATAATATTTCGGATTAAACTTAAGTTTCTGAAGTCTATTTTGACGATTTCTTTTGTTTATAATGTCCAAAAAATAGCAAGCAAGTTACAGAAATCATTTTTTATTGACTAATGCCATTTTAGGGTAAAAAAAACCTCTCTTAAGGAACCATTTTAACTAAAATTAAAAAATTATAATCAGCGAAATATTTTCAATGGGCGTTGAGGAATTATAAATAGAAAAATGAAATAAAAAATGCGAGAATTAAAGAGTAAATTGTTAGCATTTCGAAGAATCGTCCTTCAGAGTAATTAGAAACCGTAACGCGATCAGAAGCTAATTATGCTACTAAGTATAGTCTCTGTTAAGTACCGTTTGATCTATGAGAAACAGCCGTTAATGATTTATATCGCAATAAAATTGAATTACGCCTTTAATTTCGCAATGAATAATTTCAAATAAGTTTTGATTTTAGAAAAATGACTTGCAAGATATTGCAAGGAAGCAGATGAAGGTTAAAGAGGATTAAATTTGAGGAAGCATTCATCTAGTTGACGCAAAATAAATAGAAAATTAAAACTAAGAATTCAACAAAATAATTGCAAAAAAAAAAATATTATGTTATCAGGAATTAAAATTGGAGTAGCGTTCAAATTATTTTTTCTCATCAAGATCAAATAATGAATTTGCGTCGACTAGCCGTAACGCTGATGGACGATCTTTCACGCTTGGCAGTTGAAATGGAAAAATGAATTAAAAAAGCGATTAATACAAAAATAAAAGCTGGACAGTAACGCCAATGTAAAATGAGATGCCACCTGAGATAGATAAATAATGCGATAGGATTGAACAATAGTTTCAAAAAAGTAATAAAGGTTTCCACTTTATCGAAAGCTCTTCCAAGTCAAAATAATGTTGTTACTATATTATAGGATCGAGCCTTCGAGAATGATGGTGACCTTCCGGTTTTTCCATTCAAGCCAAGTGTAGAAGAAATTTTGACAAGGATTCAAAATAATCGAGTGTGGTATGAGACAGAAATAAAAAAAGGCCAGTCCTTGAATGGAAAAACATTTATTTCTACGTTCTTCTCATCATCATACGAACAAGCTGATTACAATTGATGTTATAAAAAAAGATAATCAGAAAAAAATCAAAGGAAATAACACAAAGAAGGGAACAGCGTGTGTAATGCCTAACGACGAATTACGGCGACAAAACGAAGCAATATCACCCAACTAATGTCTCTTTTTTGTTATAAGTTTTCTATTAGCATAATGTAAAATCTGTCTCTAAATGTTCTGTAAATATCTGAAATATAAATTTAAAAGTAAATTAAATTTGTGCATAAGCGTAAAAAGTACAAGAGAAGCGAAAAAAAGGACCTCGAATTCTTGATATTGATTATTTGAACACGAAAGTAAGTCGCCGGTATTTTGTTTCTATCTAAGCTTTGGTAACGCCACCCGCAGTCTTTCGGTCATCGGGTTTTTTTTGCTCCTCTTACGACTTAAGTTCGGAGGAAAAGATCTAATTGTAATCGGCTCCGAGTACTTTTCAAGTATCTTCGCTGCTTTCAGGTGCCGGGCATGTCGTGAGATGCCTTAAGGCAAAGAGTAACATCAACATCATCATCATCATCCTTATGGCTGTTTCGCGCTCCATTAAAACGTATTAACATAAGCGTTATTTGCGTGCCAGAATAACCCTGGTGCTATAAATTTGCCTTCCTTTCTGGCAGTATCGACTTCTCAGAGATGCAAACGTGAGAAATTTCATAACGATTCATATTTCAGGCACTTTTTTTTTTACAAATTTAAATTTAAAAAAGATTTTCAACATCTCTACTAATCTCTAAAAAGCTTTCTGAAAAACTTAGTTAAAATAACGAATAGTCTATATACTATTTAAGTAATTTAAGTATCTATTTGTATTTTAGTATTAATTATCTACATACTACATATTTATCACTTAATGCATTATTCACGTTCACATCTTTAGAAGAATTATAATCGTGGAAGACGAGCTTTGTTAGTATATTTTAAAAATAAAATGGCAAAATAGGAACAATTGATCGAGGCAAAAATCGCGAAAAATCGCTCAGTTCAGTGTACAAGAGAGCGCGAATTGGATAATCGCTTTTGTGATTTATTGTAAAAAAAATCACGTCAATTGCATGTAGTAAGTAGCAAGCAAATCAATTAAATGGATACAATGTAGGATAGATTTTTTCAATCTATTAGTTGTGAGTGATTCGATAAAAACAAAGTAGCAAAAGAAATAACATTTCATAAAAAAGAACGACGCTAAAAAAATATTTCTATCGATTTTCTCGATCCTTGATTGCACGTTTTACGTTTCCTTTGACCCTTTTCAATTTCTCGTCTCTTTAACAAAGAGCTTTTGTTCGATATGATGATAATTTAAACTATTTGATTAAATAACTAGAAAATGTTTGGCCACAAATGAAGAAAAATATTTTATTTTACGAGATAGAAAATAAAAAACTATAAATTTCTTCAGCTGGTTTTTTTGAATCAGGAAGAACAATATACCCAGTCGAAACATTGTTCAAAGTGGATAATTTTCCAGGAGATATGAAATGATTGAAAATATACATTGTATAGAAAAAATACTTTATCATATTGCCTGGAAAAAGGATCACATTTGAATAATTTTTTTACTGTCTATTATTGTTTAATGCGAATGGAACAAAAGGATATTTTTTTCAGCTGGGGCTAAACAAATTCTTATAATCTCGTCTCTCCTTCTCTAATTTTAAATCTATTTACAAAAAAATATATACTAATATTAAAATAAAGTTTTCTTATAAAAAGAAAAGTCTGTAATACTTGAATTGATATGTCAATTAACTGTTAATGCTTTTCATTTAAGAAAAATTACAAAGTATAAAATATACCTATCGTATTGTGCTTGTAAAATACGATTTGACTAATTTCAATAACTGATTAAATTTAATTTCGATTTTTTAAATATATTCCTCAAAATAATAACTTCAAGGATAGTCAAGTATGTACCTATTTTAAATCTACGAATAGAGCAAATATGTTTGTTCAAAAATTGATTCAAATCAGATATCGAACCATCAAGTCAACATCAAAGTCCTTTCATTCAAGGAACTCAAAAGGATCAAGGAGACACAAAGCAAGATAACGGATCAAACCCAAAAAATTGTAAATATAAAATTGTAAATATGAATTGTAAACAATACATAAGAGTATATAACCGTAAAATGAAAACTATAAAACCTATAAGTGCACGAGAGCGCCTTTGTGTTTTAAATAAAACCTAATCTACAATTAATTAATTAAAATAAAAGACAAATAATCAAGTCGAATTAAGAATCTCAGTGGAGCATCACGAGTGTGGTCTTGCCGAAATTCATTTTACCAATGAGATCATTTTTATGAAAGATCATACTTGTAAAAGGTGTTAAAAATTTCTACATTTTTTAAAGGATGATCATTGTAATTTAAGAGGTCACGAACTTTCAAAAACAAATACACACGAAGATATCCAAAAGTATTCCTTTGATGATGTCCAACTTCCCCTGGGGTTTCGCATGTCCCCGAGAATCACTTGAATTTGTGCCTCGACTAAGAGCGTCTAAATCCACTTTTGTGATCCACCCTAGGCACCGCTCCCAGCTTTCTCCGCACGCCATTGTTTCTGCAGTTCGTATCTTCTCTGGGTTGTTGGAGTTCTGAAGGCAATGCCTCCCCAGTTGGCTGATTGAATATCCTATCTCCAGACTGTCTATGTTGCCACTTGTCGTTTCGTGAGTTAATACGTCTTTCTCGCTCGTATTGCTCTTGCCATCGCACGTACTCGTTAAAGATTGCCTCTCGCTGTGTTTTTCTGGAGATGTAGCTTGAAACGTCTTCATCTGATTCTGCTCCTCTGAATGATTCTTCCTCAAAGTCTCTTGGTTTAACATTATGTTTATAGTCTTTCCATATCGTTGGTCCCTCTTCTCCGTCTCTCGAATATCTACTTTGTATTCTTCTCCATCGTTCAGCCCAAACAGGTTCTTCTCTGATTCTTGATAAAAGGTTTCCATTTCGCGTCCATCCCGAAGAATGGGAAGTCCGTCCAAAAAAACCTGGTCCTGGGGATGGAATTGCGAGCAGTATTCTTTACACCTTTCTTCAGCTGTCATAGGAGCGGTTGTAGTCAGCAATTGTTTCTCCCGACTAGTTTCCTGAACCTTGATGTTCTCTTTGACTAAAAAATTTAAGCCACGGCCTAATTTCTGAAGAAAACTAAGTCGCGAAGTTTTCGGCAATGTACCAGTGAAGGACTGTTTTGGCTTCGTAGAATCTAAGACCTGCTGCTTTTCAGTAAAAAAAGACTTGATTTTGTTGACATTGGGTATATATTCTAAGCTCTTTGCATCTGTTGCTTTGAGATTAACATCCTTCTCAAGAGAATCTAAACTTGTATGCCTTAGTTGATTCTTCCAAATAGAAAACTGCCTGATATTTGACGGTTCCTTTGAATATCCTCTTTTATTTTCTTCCTGGTCAAAGTTGTTAAAGTGTTTATTGGTTCTGTTGGATGTTCCAAGGCCCCCAACGGCGCCGAGTTCATCCAATTCGTCAGATACTCGATTTACGTCTTTCTCAGTTTTATACCCATGAAAAAAGTAACTCTGTTTATCTAGGGGTCGCGACACTGTGTTTGGACTTGTTTCGCGAACACAACTGGAGGATGGCAGATGATAAGGATCGCGGGATCGAGTGGAATTGTAGTTTGTGTGTTTACGTTCAATTTCGTGATGCCCCAAACTGAGACTTGAAAAGCCTAGAGAGTTTAGTTCTGCCGCGATGGCTCGACCGGAAGAGGACTTGAAAGTACTGAACTGAGCAGGTTTCGGTCTCGATGTCTCGCAAGCTGTGATTGCCTGCGATTGCTCCATCAAGTGCGTTTTTCGTTCCGGGTGCTGTTGATTTGTAAAGAATTTTGGGTAGAATACATTCTTTTTACCTTGAAAATCGCTCTTATCCTGATTGTCCTGATCGCCACGTACATCGGGAACATGCTGCAACTTCGCCTTGCGTTCTGGCATACCAGCGTAGACCATCGTCGATCCCACAGCAGCTACAGACGTATTCGCCAGTGTTTGTCGCGTGTAGGGTCTGCAAATTAATTATTCAGCTTTAAAAATGACCAAATAATAATTATTATTAGTCTTACTGACAATTGTTTTCGCAGGAGCCACCTATATTTTACCTCGAAAGTTTTAAACGCTTAGAAATATATCTTTTTCGAATTACAAACTTATTAACTTAAATTATTTTCTAGTGATACAATTTATGAAAAAAGGTCAAATTAAAAGAATTAAATTGATCTTTGTCACCGCGACGTTTATCTGTATTTTATTTGAACGAGACAAAGCGCGCATTTTGTCTGAAATGCATGACTTTTTTAGAAAAGGAGGAGAAAAGAGGAAGCATTCACGTTTCAGCACTAAATTATTGTCAGGTCTATAACGAAATATATCATATTCGGTGGTCTTGAAAAGGACCGGTTGGATTTAAAGGTTGAAGTAGGATTAAGGAGTGGATGAGTTGATAGACGGCGGCAGACTTAAATGTCTTAAGAGGACATAAGTTATTTGTAAATTTACATAAGTTAATTAATAAATCCTTTTATTATCTACACCTATGATTTTACTATAACAGAAGTTTAAGTGCTTAAATTCTTACTTGTAACAGAAAAAATACAAAAACCGTATGAATTACAGTTACTAAATATTCTATATTCTATATTTGTCAGTGAAATTAGGCGGCTTATAAAAAATGATGAAATACTGAATTCCTATCTCAGAAATAATAAATTAATGAATTATTATTATTATAAAAATCGACGAGGAAATTACACCGTACTGTACAAATTTACAATTTCTGGAATCTAGTGCTTTAACACGCACATGAAATTCTAGTACTCTAAAATTCGAGTGGTCAACAATCCGTATAAAAAATAAAATGAAAGACAATTCCGAGATTTTTACGCCCTCGAGCTACGATTAGTTCTGCATACGTCATGGGCGACAAAAAACGCCTGTATATATCCCTTGATACATAATATATTATTAGTGTCTTAAAATGAAGGTCAAGTTCCTTAGCCAGACATTTTGGATAAAAACACGGCCGCCTTTCCGAATTGCGTACCCTAATTGACTTCATGTACAAGGGAGAGGTTAACGTCGAGTACTGCAGACTGTCAATGGTTAGCCCTTCTCAAAACCGCGTAGAGTCTCAAACTCAAAGATCTAGCAGAAATGAAAAATATCAATGCGGTTGTGGCGTCGGGGGGAGGAGCAGCATTCGAGTCCAGGAGGCATTCGAGAAAGGGAACATAGGGAAAGAGACTAAGGCGACAAAGAGTGAGAAAGAAAGCCACTGAAAGAATGTGAACAACCTTAATATATCCCTAGACTATCCAGTGGTCTAGGGCTGCGGACATGGCCGAGTGTTTGTCATCTCCTGCAGGTCTATCGAATCCCTGTTCAGGTCCCTTGGCTCTCAGTCGATTTAAGTCGAAGGGGAGTACGTAATTTTTGAAAATTCGTAAATAAAACAAATAACAAAAACCCCCTTACTATACGTAATGTACAGTAAGGATCTTAGAGGGCCTAAAATCCGTTACGTAACTTAAGTACGGCCTCTTAATAATTCTAATAGTTCAAAGTCCAGGGTGGTTATAAGATTTTAAAAGTTATTGACTAGCGAATTCACAATGTAAGAAGATACAAAATCGATTTTTGTAAACTATTTATAATTAAAAGACGTTTAAATTCTAATTTCAAAGCAATATAGCTTTGGTTTCATAAGGATTCTCGTTTTGTCGAATGCGGTCGTTTCCCGATTCATTGACCCAGGCATTAAAAATAGAATCCGCTCAAGGCAATAGGATGAACCAACTATTAATAACCGCGAAAGGGAGACACGTCTGCAAGTGCTTCAGCCGAGGCTTTTCAGCAATTCATTATCGAGACTTGTTGGCTCTAGTCAGAATTTGCCACGATACTGACCTCGCTCGTTGTTCTTGATCATTGTTGGCTACGGAAGGCAGGGCAGCGTTCGTAGCTTGTGAATGGGGCGGAGCCGATGGTAAAGCTGGTTGTCTCGCACTGCCAAATTTTAACATGTTCCAGTCGAATACGTAATCATATGTGAAGCCCTGGCTATGGAATAGTGTTCGGAAAAGGTGTCGGAGATACGAATAGTCCGGCTTTTCCTCGAAGTGTAATTGCCGGCAGTATCTTAGGTACGTCGTGAATTCGACTAAAGTCATCACAGAACAATATTACAAATTAAAACAAAATATTGATTTTTAGATAATCTTTACAGTAAAGTTAATAATTCTAATTTCTGTATTACAAGAATGTTTTTAACTTCAAAAGCTACCTGGAAAATTTTTGCAGAGCTCTTCAATGGGAGTGGACATTTTCTTTTCAGAAATCCGTTCGTACTTCTGTCTTTTGGTAGCGGCTTTCAGTCCTTGCCAAGGCAAACTACCTCGGTTAAAGTACATCAGAACATAGCCTAGTGATTCGAGATCGTCTCTCCGAGATTGTTCGATTCCCAGATGTGTGTTTACACTGGCGTATCTGCAATTGATAAAACGATATATAATATTTCTTAACGAGATAGCTCCTAAATCTAGAATTAGTTTTAGAACTATTTTCCTCAAAGAAAAAATGACCTCGCTGTGCCAGTAAGATTTTTATTTTCCCGATATGGTATGTGCTTGTTGTTTCGGCCATCACGGTACTTTTTCGCCAGTCCAAAGTCAATAATGTATACAAGATTTCCCTTCTTTCCAAGTCCCATAAGGAAGTTGTCAGGCTTGATATCCCGGTGGATGAAGTTGCGACTGTGAATGTAGTCCGTTCTGCTTATCTGATGATTACAAAAATATTGCAAATTAAAATTTAAATAAGGTACGTTCCTAGAAGATGAGGAGGTTTTATGTGCAAATTTTTATATGTTGGCTATGGTCAGATGAGTATGAGACACGGTCTGTGACACAACTTTCGAGGTCGCTGCTTGTAATAATCGTCACAAGCAAATCAAAGGGGATGAGAAATTTACTGGACCGTGAATGACTAATTGGAGTGGCTTTTTAGAAGCTATAGAGACAAATAGGCACATTTGTAAATAGGAACAAATAAAAACTTTAGTTTATGTTCAATGTTCATTTTTAAATAAAAATACTTATGCTTGCAAAAATTTAACAATATGAAATAAAGAAATTTAGAATTTTTTTATATTAAATTTTTTTTAAACTATTCAAAATCTCAGTTTCCGGGTGTAGTGGTCATCCTGAGATTTTCATTCAAAAGACTCATTGTGTCAATGATCTTCCATTTGATCATTATAAACAGTGCAATCACAATGCGGACTTTGCTCATTGGTTCTGCTACTTTACGTCCAGAAATAAAAAATTCAAACAAACGACAAGTTCCCCTCGGCAGACAACTGGATGCAATTATCTATTGAGTCTTATCTTAGAACGAAATAACAGCTAATACCTCAATGTAATCCTATATTCTCTTTTAACCACTCAGAATGCACAACCTTGCGATTCATTCGAATATTAAAATTATTCTCATCTTCTAGATATACTTTCTAACAAGGAGACGATAATACATTTTTAAGCCATTGCTTTTTTTATTGTAATGCAAAGAATTTTTTATGTAGACAAATATAATCTCTAAATGATCCTTTGTTTCGAATGTACTTTAAAAATAGATTATATGACAGACCCAAGCTTGATAATGTTACGTAATAATAAAGTCCTCCCTTGTAGCATTTAACGATTTTACTTCCCTCAGTTATATGTACACAATGTACGATTCTACCTCAAATGTAAATTATTATTAATATCACATTCATCCTTTGAAAATAAACTCTAAGCTTATAAGAACTTACCAATTGATCGGCAAGAAGTAGGACAGTTTTTAAGGTAAATCTTC
The DNA here is from genome assembly GCA_900474275.1 of Synergus japonicus. Taxonomy (NCBI): domain Eukaryota; kingdom Metazoa; phylum Arthropoda; class Insecta; order Hymenoptera; family Cynipidae; genus Synergus; species Synergus japonicus. Next base: position 66,219 of record UCOH01011421.1, on the reverse strand, counting down.
TAGAACAAAAATTAAAGAGATCTTCTAAGGATGGTCCTAGTAATTCCATTACCATGACATTGTAATCGCCTTCCGATCCGCACCATTTTATCGTTGGAATCCCAACTAGAATAAGAAAAATTAAAGGCTCAAGGTCGCTATTATATCAGAATAGAGAATAGAGGTTCGAAAAATGTCTACTATAATGTACGAAAACTCAAATGAGCAAAAGATAGGGTATTATGTAATTTAACTCAAATTGCAACAGCGCGACTTTCATATAACTCAATTCTTATACGTCACTATCTAGGTGAACTGAGTGAAACGAAATAATGAGAACTGTTTTTGGGAAAAGAGAAATTCAGTTATTAACACAGTTTTAAGTATATGATTATGATTAAGAATAATTTAAGTCTCCCATACAAGTTTCACCGTAGAATTTTTACTTAATTGTATCTCCGAGTTTTTAGTTTTTCTAAAACTTAAGTAAAATAAAAATATGTTAATTTAAATGTACTTACCGCCACCTTGCATCATCCGATAAAATTTGGATTCTATGTGAAGTTGTGGATGCCGGGTTTTGATGCATTCTAACTTTATGGCGACTTCTTCACCGGTGGAGATATTGGTGCCTATACAAAAATTAAATTGACTTAGAATCAGTAACATTCAAACGTAAAGCACGTTTCTTGTTTACGAGTATTGTCTATTGACGTTTCGTTCTTATGCATTGATTTTCTTGTGCTTCTAATAAATATTGTAACAATAAAAACAAATATCAAATATTGAATCTAAACTTAGGTTATTTATCCCTGAAACTAAACTGTTTAATTAAAGAGTTATGGGTATGGACTATCATATTGTCTATTTATATTAGTTAAATTTTAAATTTTTTAATCGACAAGATTCAAGGATTAAAAATATTTTTCGATACAAATTTAAACAATGAGATATATCTTCATAATATATATGTATATATATAAAACATTTATGAAATACTCTAGCCATAATTCATTTTCATAATATGAGAAAAAGTTAAATTATCTGTAGTACATCGAGGAAAAAAATATTGTTTACCATCTTAAGTTATATTTGGACAATGACCAAAATATCAACTAGATAGAGGAAAATCAAAAAGAAATTAAAATATTTACATAAAAAACGACATGATTAAGAGAAAACTAAGTGAAAGTAGAGCGCATATTTAGATACGCATTTAAATTCAAAATGAAGTCAATTAGGAGCTGATTATACTGTTGAAGAGCAAAAATCAATAAACAAACTAAACGTCAACACGGAAATACGGAGTGAATTGAAAATTTCAGCGTAATTTATATTTAAGTCTGGAGAAAAGTATAATTGTGGAGCAAAATACAAATTTGAAGAGAACTTGATATTGAAGGATAGAAAAAGTGGAGACAATAGTTGAGTTTAAGACAAAGGCCGAGTTTTTAGAGTAAGAGTTTTTACAAACAGAAGGACTTTTCAAGTATATAAAGTAAATTTTAATTTTAATATAGAACCAAATTTTAGCAAAATACAGAATTTTACACAACAGCTCTGTAGAACAGCAGATTTTTTACACTAAGAACATATTTCAAAGCAATAACTAACTTGAAAGCAAAACTTATTTTAAAGTAAGGTCAAATTTTGGAACAAGGTTAACTTTATTCTTTGAAAGACCGAATTTTTAGCAAGGTCGAAGTTTAGTATACGTAAAAAACGCTGTTTATCACATCCCAATGTTGGTAACTGGCAAATTTTCAAAGCAAGATTAAATTTTGAAGTCAGATCAAAGTTTGATTTTAATTTTTTTGAAATTAGGACATGTAGGAAAAAACAATTTTATTGCAATTTTTATTTATTCATTCTAATGTCAGACTAAATTTGAGGTCAAGAAAGCATCATTCAAGGAACCCAAAATAATTTTAAAAATGACATGTTTATAGCTAGGTGAAATTTTAAACCAAAAGTGAATTTTTCTGCAAGATTATATTAGGGAGAAGGATCAACTATCGTAAAAGTATGTAATTCCAGGCCTCGATGAAATTTCGAGGCAGGACAAAAATCAGGGGGAAGGCGATCCAAAACTGATCGGAATGTTGATACCTGGTTGACTAGTGTAAACTCTCAGGTTTGAAAAAAGGATCGGGGCAAGGAATAAGAAGGCTCCCAAGCTTGTAGGTGTATAAAGGTGGGGATAAACGCGCAAAAGCAAGTGCTTTGTAGGATGAAAAACAGATTTGTCGAGCACTGAGAGATGGGGCACCGCAATAACAAATTTCGCAAATCACAATATCTTAATGCACTTACCTAGATAAATGTCTCCGAAAGAGCCGCTCCCGATTTTTCGTCCTAAACGATACTTGTTGCCAACGCGAAGCTCCATCCTCCTTAGGGCGCTCGGGCCGAGGAAGCAACAACAGCAGAGGAACCAAAGATATGTTTACCAGAAACAAAAGATATTAATGCATTCAACATTAAACCTGCTCCTCCATGTTTCACGTTGCCGCCTGCTGACTCTTTTTCAGTGATGGCTGCACGATGGTTCACGACTTCACGAGGATGGTGCTGCTGACCAAAGCTCTTGGTTACAAAATTAAAATTACAATTTAGATTTTAGATGACGGTGGCGCTACTGGCGAGGGGGAATTTGGCGAGGAGGGCAAGAGAAAAGGAGGCGACGTCGATGGAAAATGGAGAGTTTATGTTTATGCCATCTGCCGCTTCACGCACTTTTATTAAGATTGCTAGATTCTTTTAGAACCTAGAAGACAGCCTCGATCGTTGCCTCGTTCTTGGAATGTGGGAAAACTACAGTTCTCATTCTTTGGGAGGGTCAACGCGAATCAATCCAAGAAAAATGAACAAAGCGTTACGAGTTAAAACACGCAATCACGAGCGTGTCGAAACTTGCTCGCAAAGTCGCAACGAAAGGTCTACGTCTATGTTTAGTTTCTTAGTTTCTTTTAGTTTAGTCAGGTTTAGTCACTGTCCTGGAGTTAGGTCAACTTCACATTCACAAGTCTAGCCACGAAGGATCTGTGGGGCACTTTGAAAAATGAGAAATGAGAAGAGGAAAGTTACCGTGGTATGAGAAATATAGATTCCTGTTTGCTGAGATGATTTTTTTTAGGAATTTCGCTTGTCGGGAAATTAAAGTGAGTTTGAAAAGTTTTATTTGCACGCACCGTGATTAAGGATAGAGATAGATTTGATGTGTCACGTTAAGCATTTTCAATTGTTTTACATTATATATCTTGTTTTTAAAACAGTAAACTGTTTTGAGTTTCGACGACCGACCACATGAGTCATGACCGACCGTAGAAGTGAACAACATTGAAATTTACCTGCAATATATAATATTACCAGGAAATTACTATTGAATTCTAGTAATATTTAACATTCTAAAGTTGAGACTAGTGATGTCGGCCATTAATATCGGGATTTTGTAATGGCGCCAAATTCAAACTCTAAACTTGAAATAAGGGATTATTTTAATTAATAATGAAATTAGTAATAATAATAATAATAATTAATATAACCATAATAAATTCATCAATACAAAGCATTTTTATTTTAAATTAACAAGTTTTAAGTAAAGATTCTGGTAAATTTAAATAATCGTAAACTGAAAATTCGTGTTCGAATTTCAACTCGAAGGTTGGGGCTACTGTCTTGTCGAGACTAGTCGAGAGTAGTTCGGAACGTCTTCTTTTCGTGAAATCAAACCTGTTACGTTGATCTCCGCGATTTCAGGTTAAAAGTAGACAGTTTTCATAGGTTTTTCATTCGAAGATGAATATATTTTAGAAATAGAGTCATTAGTAATCAAAATTTTCTAAAAAGTTTTGGAAACCCAAGTCAAATATTGTGGTTATTTTTCGGTATTCGGGTTCCGTGGTTCTAACCGACTCACTGCAGTACAGCCATTTTACGTTTGTTCAAAAATTTGACGATTCACTTCGTTTTTTGCTCAAAACATGAATGATTTTCGGATTCAAAGTGACAAATTCGATATTCCAGTGACTTTTAAAGATATTTTGTCGCTTGTAATGCATATATTTAGAATGGTGACAATATTCCAAGTGCTTTTATTTACCGATGTCCTGTGAGTGTATTTCTGGCGGGAAACTATAGATTTCGTGAGCTTGGACTAAATTAAATCTTCCTGAACGGATTTTTCAAACTTTTTTTGAATATCGAGTATAGTAAGTGCATATTTAATAAGTTTTTCGAAAAAATTGTCAATTTTATGATGATCTAAAATTACAAAATCAGCAAATGAACAATTAATTCTTATAATTCATGATCGACTTTGTTCAATTTTATTGTTAACATTTGTTTCCATAATTATAGAAATACACATTAAGTCATTAAAATTAGTTGAACTTATATTTATATTTAATTGTTGATAAAAAAAATATTTGTATTTTTACATATATAGATAGTCTAATAATTTCGTTAATTTCTCTTTCAGGTTGTTTAATTTTTGGATTATTAAGATCTCTAAAAGATTCAGAACCTGAAGTATGTAATCCAAAGACCGTCACGGAGGTAAGTTGTAATTTATATATTTAAATGAACATAGTTGCCATTAATTATGGTTTTTACCTTAATTAATGACTATAAAAAACTCTAGAAGTTGGAAGTAAATATGGTACTCAATTTTTTTCAGAAATATAGAAGTTTAATGTAATATAAAGTGATGTTACAATCCGTATTCGAATATAGAATTTTAGTAGTAAGGCAGTGTAGCTCTTTGCGCATATAGAAATTGATTTTATTACAAAAAGCTTTTCAAAACATGTTCTTTACTAAAATCTCACATCTTGATCTTTGTAAAGGCCAACTACATTTTATTATTGTAAACAACAGTACAAACACACGAAACGACAATTTCGTAAGTCCATATAATAATTCATTTCATTTAATCAGGACATTGCATAAAAATTGTCGAATTAATTAAATCCACGCGTCTCTCTTTCTATAAAGCAACATTTTGTACAAAAGTACGAAAGGAAAAATTAAAAATTATCTACAAAGTACAGGCCCCACTTTACTTCTGTTACATAACAGTACTTGGTCGGATTTTAATTTGGAAAGTCAAGCATAAAATAATTATTTCAGTTGATACCATGTCGCAAGAATGTAAAGCAAACATAAACAGAAACAAAAATAGACATAATAATTATAAACGGAACATCGACAGTATAACAAATTTACCTCAGTCAATGCTTGAATTGAATGGTTATTCTTGAGATCGGAGTTGCAAGTTTTAACACTTTAGATGGATACCAAAATTGATAAAATGGAAAAGCGCTCGCGTACAGTTAGTAAAAATCCGAGAAAGTAAAAATAATACGTAAAAAAATGTCCTCCACCATAGAACTTAACAAATAAATTGTGTCTAAACGATCGTATATAACTAAGACAATATTTACGCAACCAATTCGACATTATTTTTTAAACGAGTCGAAATAGCCAATTTCCTCATTGCCTTTCAAATCCTAGATCTGAAATTCAATCGCGTATTTCAGTCGGTGGCGGAAACTTGGAAAGTTTTAAGATTCAACGCGATAATTAATTAATAAGCAATTAACTCTCGTAAAACGGATAAAAGGAACAACGACTATACATACAACATGGATAAAAAAATACCATCTCGTATTTTTTTCTATATATATCAACTTTCTATTCGCAGTTTTTTTATTCGGCTCTAAATAGATATCTTCGTATTTTATTAATCCCGTTTGTAAGTAAAATGATGAAAGAATGCAAAGAAACCTGAATACTGTAATTATAGTTTAAGTCCATTTTGGATTAAATAAACTCTTCGTCCAGGATTATCTTCTCAAAGCTTCTTCATCTCTTCCTTTTTAGATTACGATATGGCTGTTTATGATTTTTAATTGCAATTCATTTCTGTACATCTATTGGTTAAAATTCTACAACTAGAGCCTACTTCTGATTTATCATTCATTTATAACTATGATAATTCATTTATAAGTGCGAATAGTTTCGAAGTGTGTTAAAAGATCGCTTTTTACGTCTATAATCCAGTCAGTGCATTAGCAAATAGTAATTTCGTTATCGGTATCGCTTCTTAGATTAGGATCGACAGTTCCTAATTTAAAAACATTAAATTTAAAAATTTAATTTTCAATAGGAGAAATACATATAAATAGGGACTAAATTGTGTGGTTTGTTGTAACATAATATACGCGTATGTTTTTTGCTTAAGGATGTACACTATATATATAAGGATTTATATATATTTTTTAAAAAATCCTTTCAAAATTGAAAATCAACCTTGAACCTCAATTTTGCGATATTAACAATAAACGGATTATTGATATAGAAATAAAATATCTTGTAAACATCAACCTCCATATCATATACAGTTCAATATTGTCACTGCAAAATTGACAAACTTTTAACAATATTGTCTCTAGTGTAAATCCTTAATGAAAAAGTTATGATATTAACGAGAAACTGGAAAAGAAACTTTTAAAAAGGATGTATCTTAATAATAAATGCTACCAGGGTCGAAAGATATGTAATACTATTTGAAAAATTGGAATCGAAAATATCAAATTTACTTTTACTTTTTTTTAAAAAAATTGCTATCCTTACTGTAAATTGCATAAATTCTCAAAATACATTACTCTCGTAAGTATGTATAAGACACTTTGTTTGTACTTACATCAAAAGGTAATCTGTTTTGGACCCTGGTTCTTCGTCATCATATAAAATTCGATTATTATCGCTTGTTTAAAACTCTTATCCTATTTATTTTAAATGCAATTCTCGTCATTCCTTAATCCACTGGTCGTTGATTCAAGAAACTGTTAATTCGCTTGTTCCTTTGAAAAAATATGTGTACATAAAACAAGCTTAGAGTTGTCTAGACAAGGAATATCGAGGAAAAACTGGGCGAGAAAATATCACTCATCGGCCTGAGAAATTCGAGAATTAAGCTAGGAAAATTTTATTCATGGAAAACTAAAATCTCAAAAATATCTTAAAAAAGCTTAGATCTCAAAATTTTCTCTCCAAAAATTATTCAACCCAGAGTTCTTTGATATTCTAACATCTTGACCGCGTTTCGTATGATTAAGACTAACTTCGCGTATAAAGTTAAATTTAAAAAAATTCTACTAAAATTCTAACGCTGCTGTACACATTTGTTTGTTAAGTAAGGACACTTAACGATAATTTGCCTCTTGATTTCAGGCATTAAATTCCTTGATTCTTATAAAATTTCTAAGAACCGACTTCTTCGGGTCTTGCCAACGGTGCCTTGGATTTTTCGGTAGTAACTGTAGTCGTTGTGACTTCTAACTTTGCCAGTTCCGCGGCACTAAGCTGTAATTTAAATTTTGTTAGGCATTCAGGATCTAAAATTTTCATGAAAATTATTTACATGTTAGAATCTCATTTAAAAAATTCGATTAAACTAAACGAGCATTCAACCACCAAAGTTTTCAAGGTTTTCAACCGAGAAAACGAGAAATTTGCAATCACTCTTTACGAACTGGAGTTTGCAACCTTTAAAGTATTGCGTTTAAGATATAAAAGCGTAGATTATTTAATACAAGAACAAATTTAAAGAAAGAGCATATTATGTAGATGATAGTCGAGTTAGTAGCACAAATGATACGCTAAGCATTGGTTAGTATTGTTAGTTTAGTGATATTGAGATAAAGCCTTATTTCCCCATTGAATTCTAGAATTCAAATTTAGAGCCAATTGCTGACCTCAACATTCGGGGGCAGCGTGATAGTAGCGTGCGTTGTTGTTGTTTCGATTCCACTGTTGATTTCTCTCTCTACAGTGGTACCTATAAAATAATTAATGATATATAAAATAGAAATATAAATATCAATTGGATTAAAAATTTGTTTAGTTTCGCTATTTTTAACTCTTGAAAATATTGTAGGTTTATTTAATGCTTGATTAAACTTACTATTGATTTGTGATCCTTCGCTCGCTTGAATAGTCTCGACTTCTCCGTTAGTAGTACCGTTGGTGGTAGTCTGTGAAATTATAGTAGTCGTTTTTACAACGACTGTTTGATTTTGAGTCGCGGATTCAGAAGTTTTCGAAGTTACTTCCATTTTAAGTCCTGCCAGTCGACTGTGAAGATCTTCGGAAGATGTCGCGTTTTTGAATAGTGAACTATTACTGTTGAAATAAAAAAAAAGAGAAATATTAATTTTAAACAACATCAACGAAAAACATATTCTATATTTCATTCTATTTTTGACACCATTTTTTTTTCTTTTTTTTTTTTTAGATAGTTATATGAATTCTAATATTTGCACTTCTTAAACAGAGTAAATCCATAAACTACTTACAGCAAATGATCTTTTACGCTATCAATAGTAATGTCGCCAACCGAATTTTGATCCTGACGATCATCATCCCCATTAACATCTGTAGTGCTTGCAGCCGGTTTCATTGAAGGCTCCTTGGGAGAATTTTCTTCACCAGCTAAAATTCATGTGTGGAAAGTTGGAGACTAAGCTAAGAACATTACATAGCCATCGGGGAATCGGGCTTTTGCCTAGCGAACTAAGTTACTCAATGATTCTATAAATTTCAAAATTATAATATACAAAAAGCAAAGCACATAATTTACGAATATTTTCAGGGCAGGGTTACGTATGCCAAGCGATTACGCTTTTTAGTGATATTTGCAATTTCACGTAATGTTTAATGTAATTTAAGGAGGACGAAACACAACTTGCGTGCAACATGAATGATTTGATATTTGACCATTTAAATTAAACAGAGTAAAAGTATATATGATTTTAAATTTACGTATACTCACTACACCCAGTCATTCCGTTTTCCGTGATATTGTTGGCAACCGATTCTGTTTGATTTTCTTGGGCCTCGTCTTCTGTCCCATTTTCGGTGCTCGCTTGCTCGATACTATCTTCTTTAGTATCTGTGGAAAGCTGCCTTGCATTTGGTGGTAAATTCAACGAGCATTGGGCTCTTATTCCTTTCGAAGGAGTTAAAGAAATCCTTTGAAGTTCAGAACTTGAGTGAAGATATAAAGCTTCAGCTGACCTTGTGAAAGTTAGAGACGAAATACCACTGCAAAATAAAAAAATTGAGTATTAGAAAATGGTTCTAGGTAAAAATCACCTAAAATTCTGATGCAATGGAAATCTAAAGTTTAAATACTTACTTGATATCTTCTCTCTTGATAGCCGCCGTATTAACCTGTCTTCTTAGTTCTGGAACGCTGAGCACCAGACATTCTCCTAAATTAGTAAGGCAAAGAAGGCATGTTTCTTCGTGGATACCCGCAGGTTCCACTGGACAGGAGAATTTAGCAAAGCCTGTTTTCCGGACTCTTGACCCCTCGTGGGCTGTTAGCTTATATTTGCAAAATGGCTTTAAAGACGGAAGATTGAAAATCTTAAATTGTTCTTCACTGGCGATGACGACTCTGTGTGGAGAAGTCATATCGGGTCCTGGACAGACTCCTTTCTCTGCTTCGTAAGGTTCTGGTAGAGGTATACTTGATCCATCGAGTATCGTTATAGCGATTACAGGGGCGCGGTGTTTCAATTGAATTTCTTTGCCCAGAGTACAATTCACATCTTCTTCTTTGCGTCTCACACCAGCTGGAATTGCCAGAGTGAAGACGTAGACGGTTCCGTTATTCGTGCCCGCCCAAAGAGTAGGCGTCGTATTTTGCACTACAATAAAAAGATTCAGTTTTTATTTCCGGAGAATTAGAAACTATCAAATTAGAAATCTCCTTTAATGAAACTAAAATAGTTTCCCAAATTGGTTGTTGATACTTACTACTTATAATATAACTTCTCGCAAAATAGAGGCACCGGACCATGGAACCGCTTGCGTCATCCACTGGTCTTGCCTCTACTTGTCTCTCGACTGGTTTTATTATATCTGCTGGATTAATTTCGCCACTCGGAGAGGATGCAACAACTGGCCTAAAATAAAAAAACAAAATATAAAAATTAAATTATTAATATTCCACGATTTACCAAATATGAAAATAATCAAAGCTTGAAATTAAGAGGAGACAGAAATAAAGGGATCAAAACTCAAAAACTTACGGTTCTTTTTTCTTTTCCTGCACTGTGTTTCGAGTTGGACTGTTAGCGTTTGTTCGGCGTTGCGATCTTCCTTTTCTCAATCTTCTAAACGATTCTCTTAACGACTTTTTGAATGACTTTCTTCTAGAAATCGGAGTGTCTCCTGAACCTGAGAGATCTAGAAACAGAAGAAATGTTAATTTTCATAAGAGCGAATTTAGTTTCGCCAACTCTACGCTCGTAATAATAAATATTTTTTACTAAAACTAGACCTCTTTACTTTACCTCTGTTTCGTACAGCAAGAGGTGAATGACCTAGTTTTATAGAAAAATATTTATTATTGCGAATTTACAGTTGGTGAAACTAAATTATTCTTATGGTAAAGTACCATGCCCTTAAGTACTGATTAAACTTACCGTTTGGATTAAGTGTGCATTTAACGGTCACGGCTTTTGACCTCTTGTAATCGAAAACTGACAATCCATGAGCGGTACCAGCCGCAAGAAGTCCCCATTCGCTTTGAATTGCTAATGCTGTAACTGCAGCTGGAGGATACAATTGCAGAAGAGTTTGTGGTTGGAATCCAACCGCGAAAGAAATGCTAGTAGTTCTCGGCGGCAAGTTGTCGTGACCTTTCCAGGTGAATCCATCTCGATCACTCACTACATTCATCGTTACTGGCTTAATTTCCTTCTCGACAACTTCCGAAGCGATGCTCGCAGTGATCACGTAGCCTGCCGTGCCAGCGATAACCAAAGTCGACGAAAGAGGACAAAGCAGAATTTTTTTGACAGCGAGTCTGGGGTCGTCAGAATAGGGATCAAATGTTCCCACCTTTCTGAAAGGTGGCCACTCATCTTCCTCGTCCTCTACAGGTTGTTCCAGAACGTCCAAGTGTTCACCGGTAAAAAGTAGAGACGAGTTATATTTGTACAAAGGAGTCAAAGCAACGTTGGATGCATCCCAAAATCTCACGGTTCCGTCTTCGTGACCTGTTAGCAGAATTTCTTTAATCTTTGGCTTATCTGATTCGTCGATTTCTTTAGATAATAGAACGCCACCATCGATAGGCCATGGTTTTTCTGAGTAGAGATGTTGTGTTTGTGATTTCCCAGCTGCTATAACTGCCTCCCAAAGTTCGTCGGGGACGTTTGGAACGTGATGTGAGCAAGTTACCTGGAAATTTTATAGTTTAGTTTTCCCAGCTTGCCAGTAGGCCACCAGCTTATTAATAAATTGAATTAGGGGAGATAACTTACAGCACTTGCATGAAGAGATACCAAATAAGGTAAAACCATCATCTTCCACTCAGGATGTGTCAAATCAATTGCGATGAGTTCTTCCTCTGCCAAAACTATCAGAGCTTCTGGGCTTTTTGAAGCTGAGGTTTCCTCGCCTTCTTCTTGTTTCTGTTTTGGCAGCACGGCGAAGAAATCAATGACCTTTGAAGTGAAATCGAAGGCAACGTGTTTGGATTTTGTCATGACAGTAATTGTATGACGATCTCCGTAACTTGCACGTGGCATTCCACCGCAAAAGATTATCATTTCGTCACCGCTAGGATACGAAAATAAAAATTGAGAATTTTAAGGTTGAAACCAGTTTGTAATCCGCACAAAAGTTCAATTTGTTTAAATAAACTTACTCGTCAGTGGGATAAGCTAAGATCTTGGAAATCGATTTGCAGGGTAAAGGTCCGTAGAGAGTTTTGGGTTCAGGTTCAGCTTCACTTCCAGGACTCCGAAAGGAGTAAGATCCGTCATTGTGAGAGGAAACAAAACGATCTTCAGACACCCAATGCACCGCTTCCAGTTGTTGAGTAGAGACGAACGTCTGTGCACGCGAAAACAAACCCATCAGCTGCGATCACACGTCCGCCAAAACCACCAAAGACACAAACAACAGTCAGAAGAAGGAATACCAACTTTCGAACATTCGTGTAGGTTTACCGACCACCGTGTTTGTCAAACCCCAGACAACACAGATCCATTCAATTATGTTTACAAATTTAGCAAAGCCGAGAGATACGTTTATTTGATTTCGAAAGATGAAGCTAGCAAGCTAGTTTCAACTTTAACTTGGTGAAGTTTTGTATAGTATTCTCAATAGAAGAAATTCAGCAGCTGTGATCTCTGCTTTTAGGATTTGAAATTGTTCGAAAGCGTGCATGTAGATGACTTAAATGTTATATTTATTGTAGACATTTTGTAAGCAGTAAATGAATGTGTCAGCGATTTCTGATGGTTTGTGTCAAAGAATGCACGTAATTAAGAAGATTCTCACCTGTTGAGCACCAGGCGTTGCTTTGTTCCACAGAACCATCAAACCGCGATTGTATCCAATTAAAATGTTGTCGGGATGTCCAGGTTGCTCTGCAATCGCTTCCACTGCTCCAGGATTAATTTTATAGTCAGCAGGAACACTAATTTCAAAAAGAAAAAAGGTTGAATTTCGTCAAATTCATTTTTTGAAAGATCACCACGTTTCGGGATCTATCATTTTCAAAATAAAATTAACTAACTGAAATGTTTGATAACTTACTTCTGCATTACAACATCTTGATAGATGATCGTTTCTGATATTGTGAAAGTTTTCAACTTCAGCAAGTAAATATTTCCACCCTCTGTTCCTAGAAGTAGATGTTCGTTAGTGGATTCGAGGCACATGGCTGAAATCTTTTTCAGTTTTCCCTCGAGACACAAACTCGTCACCTCAACGACTGAGTGATTGTCAATTTCCCATAAGTGAAGGGAATTGTCATCGCAGAGTGAAACCAATCGGCCCTGTAGGTTAAAAAAATATAATGAATTTTTGATTGTTGCAAACTTTTGCAATTCATAAATGGACAAAGAATAAGCTCAGTTTTTTCTAAAAATCAATGCATTGTAAATTTTAAGTAATTAAATTTTTAATAGATTATTAATTCGAATGAAATTAATTTCAAAAAAATTAATAATCTATAATATGTATCTTAATAATCTACGTTTCCATAATCTTATCATTTCTAAGACTTTGCTATAAAAAAGCGTAAATCGATAAGAACTTTACACGAAGATATAAATACCATGAAATGATGGCCCACTCAAGTCAAACAATAATTAAAATTGAATCATATCTTAACTTTGATTTCTTAATCTTTATCCCAAAATAGTGATTAATTAATGGACTAAATTCGAAAAAAATATTTGAATAATCAATTTAAAAAAATAGTTCAGAAACGGAGAGAATTCTATATTTTCCTAGGTGAAAAACAGACAACTTTTAAAAAAAGATGGGGAGCAGAGTAATCAATATTCTGTGACGCGTGACTGTCAGGAATTTCACACTTTTTCCCTTGCGATCAGAATCTACTTCCTTATCTTCGTTGCCCTTAAATTACTATCATTAATGTCCCGTACAGCGTACAGCACTCGACTTTAAAATTTCAGGAATCCAGTAAAAGTTATTACACAGGAAGCAAACAAAACACATTCTGTGAAAATAAATTACTTTCCCGTTATCTTGAGAAATATAACATTTCAAGAATATATAAATAAAGTCAATTCCTATAATTGATTCAATTATAGATTGAAATATAATTTAATATAATAAACTGTATAATTTTAAAGAGAAATATTAAAGTCGAGTACTGTACGCACTCGAGGCAAATCGATTGCAGGGAGATATGTAGAGCCAAAACCCTCAGGTCCCACAAAGGCCATTAGTGCGTGCAGCTTTATGCACACACTAATTTAAATTACACGTGCACACGTGCCCTTGCGTGGCCTGACGTGCCGGTCAACTTATACAATATTTCTCTAACAAACGGAACATGATATCGCGTTACTTCATTACTTCATTACTTTTAACTCCAGTAGGCGTGAGACCTCAAAAAAAGTCATAATTTCACACAACAATGTTTGTCATGACGCATTGTAGATAAACAAAAAGATTTAAACTCATTCAAGGCATTCAAGATAATTTAGGTTACTCTAAATTCCAACTTAAAACAGCTACTATCTTTGATCAATTTTTTATTGTTCTTTATTCCTAAAATTTTAATTTTAAATGCTATTTATTTTTCGAATTCACCTAAAAATCTCTTAACTTTTTCTTCAGCAATTTGGTATTTATATTTGTTCATTTCTGAAACATGTTAATATCAAAGTTTGTTTTAATGTGACTAATTGTATAATAATTTTGCATACTTAATTGAATAATTACTTGCTTTCTGTAAAATGAAATAGAAAATAATTGAAAGCCATTATAAAAAAAAAGAATAAGTAGGTTATCCTTGATCGTAAGATCTAGGCTTTAATTATAATTGACGGTCACAAGTGTCTGAGCAGATGGGAACTCGGTTCGATGGCAATTTTTTAATTGTTGCTTAAGTATCCTTATTTCGACACGTTTAATTAACTTTGCAGCACCGTTGCTGGATTCTGGACCGTACCATGTGATATAAATACATAATTCGTGCGAGTAGGAAGAACAATTATCTCAGCATTGTTATATGACTGAATGCCAGTTGTACAGAGCGTACGTTCAGTTTAAAGTTTTTTTTTTTATATCTATGCAGAACGTGTTTTGCATATAACGAGAATCGAGTACTTGGTTATAACGTTATAACTATATTATAAAGAGAACCTGAGCAGGTATTCCGATAGAAACAAAAATAGAAACGTGGGAAATTAATGTAGGCTGTTCCTATTTTTTATTTTAAATAAGGGAAACGCCTTCAACGAAAGCTGAAGTCATCCTCAACTTTATCGCTTTCCTGAATAAATTTTCATACATATCTTATATAATCAGCATTTTTTTAAATCAAAAAAGTCTAAAGTTAAAAAAATGATCTCTTCCTATCACAGCACATTTTAAGAAATGCTTACCTCATTCGGAAGGGCGATAATCTTTGTGACAGCATTTTTTTCTCCGCTCTCGTTCTTATGGTGACCATAAAATTCGACACCCGGCCTTCCAAAACTGTTTGTAAACAAGTTTTAGGTTAAGGAAAAATTAAAAGCGAAATCTTGTGTTTTTTTTTTAGAAATATAGAAAAATGTTTCAACAACCAATCATTGATGAAATTCGATTTAAATTCTACTCGTTTTTCTCTTCTTGTAAAACGATTTAAAGATAATGTACAAGCGGATTTAAAGATGTTGGAATGCTTCTGATATTATTAGTATTCGTCTTTTTATCTCTGCAAATAAAAAAAGAAGAATTAAACGAAAAGAGAAGCACAACACCAACGTCAGCGAGAATCGTATAAATTGGAATGGTGAGGTAACGTTCTGTGCTTTTAAAACAGTTGATTAAGATGCTGACAGGACAGGATTTTCTTCCTAAAACGGTAATCCCGTCAACATATTTTTTCTCTTAGCGTCACACAAAGTTTATACTACTATTACATGCAATTTGGTGCTTATGTAACTAAATCTGACTAATTTTAAAAGCTGCTCAACTGGAGTTTCTGAATTAGCAATAGAAATTAAAAAATTCCCGATCATTTTCCTCTTCTTGAGATATCAGATTTGAAATTAAAATCTTTGAATTTATCAGGGATTATGAGTCACGAATAGATCATGAATCGTATCAATTGAAAAAAAATAGATATCAATCAATCGGAACAAATAATATCGTTCAACTTAATCTAAAAGCTTCTGATTTAGAGCAAATCATCTTCTGTATAGTTCACTAATGGAGTCGTCCTCTACGCATTTTCAGCGAAATTTGATCCGGTCTATCTACTTATGGGCAGTCAGCTTCAGTTTTTCAGGCCTATAACACGCCCATGCCCTTGGAATAAATAAAATAAATCAACGCTGCCTCTGACGACGCAACTAATAAAAATCTTTTAAGGCGGGCGACGAATATCTAAAAGTCCAAACCTCAATTAAAATAAATTTCAGAGTAAAGTCAAATTCCGCCTACGTAAATAGTATTCTCTTAAAACTATACTCTAGCTAAAATAAGAAAAAAATGACTAAACTCGTGGAAATAAATACAGACTTTTCGAAATTTGAAGATCTCCATTTTTTAATTGCATACGATTTAAATAATAGAAATAAGTGGCGGGTTGTAAAAGTTTGATAAACTGATCTTAAATCAATATTACGCGAGTCGAATACCATCACGTTCTTCTTCCGTTCGTCTCGAAAATTCGCCGATTTATTCTGCGGATTCCATAGCTACGTCATCGCTCTCTCTAGTCGGAAATTCTAAAACGCAACGGAGAATAAAGAAGCAGTAAGAAAGGATACACTTTGATGGCTCCGGACGCTGTCCCAATGATCATGAGTCTTAGACTTGGATCCCAGGCGAGGGCGGTTGGTTTGTTAGGGAATCCATGCTCCAGTGTCTATAAAAAAGAAAAAAGATGTTAGTTTATTTAATAAGCCAACCTTCGGAATGTTTTAGGATGCGAGACAAAAGGGAACTTTGCGAGGAGATTTTTATAACCGAGGGTTCAAGGCTAGAAGATTTACGATATTTTGCTCAGAAAGTGCAACACAATACTCTTTTTTTAAATTATAATAATAGACAAACACAACTTCCTATATTTAAATTTTTTGAGAGTTCCAAGATGCGCAGACTCACTTCTCAAATCAAATTCCTAAATATAATTTATTGCTTTTGATTATGAGAGAAAATAAGTGGTCGTTGAAATCTCATCCATTCAGATGAGAATAAAAAACTTCTATATCTATAATTTATTATTACAATTGTAAATAATGAAGTTAGAAATAATAAATCATAATGTAAATGATGGAAAATTAAACTAAATTATGATAAATTAAAGCAAGCGATGAAACAATTGAAATTCCTCATAATTCATAATAAATCTTCTTCGATCCAAGTCATGACTCAGAGTTTAAAAATATATTTGCTCTTTGCAACAGTGACAAATAGTATTTTTATCAGACAAAAAAAATATAACAAGTAGTACAACTGCTTGTTGATCCTGTTGGGGCCTGGACAAGACATTTTGAAATGGTGATCTAATAACAATGTATTGCAACTTCCATCTTATTATCATAATGATTTGCATTCGCAATCTTATCTCATACGATGACGTGATCATAATCAAGTCGTAGACTTAACGGGACATCGTGGTCAATAGACGGACGTCGACATGTAGGTTTAAAGCTGAACAGGAATTGCGGACTGAATGACTTTGTTTCCTGCCTTTTATTGTTTATCTGGTTATCAGCCAATGTGTTATATCTTTTCGATTTTATTTTAAAAAATTCTTACTTTTCATAAGGAAAATTAAAATTAATTTTGTGGGCTTCATAAGTCCGGTTAGAGTGGATTTCTGTGAAAGTCAATACGAGGTTAGTCACTGGGAGGAGGACATCCAAAGAATGAGTCAGAATGCGGATATCTCATTCATCCTTAT
Organism: Synergus japonicus; assembly: GCA_900474275.1. NCBI lineage: Eukaryota > Metazoa > Arthropoda > Insecta > Hymenoptera > Cynipidae > Synergus > Synergus japonicus. The sequence continues at coordinate 48,776 of UCOH01011421.1, read as the reverse complement.
TTCACTGTATACACGATTGTAACGTAAAGTAGGAAATGAACTCGAAAGTTTTTATAATCTGAAAAATTGCATTATTGCAATGTATTCATAGTATTAGATATGATGACTGGATTGCCATTCATTCCCTGCTTCATTGATTCGACTTAATCTTTTGCATCCGAGAATTATTTTTTGTCGATTACTTTCAAAGTTGAATATAAAAATATATTTTCAAAACATTTTAAACAATTTTTGGCCAAGTTATACTGATGAGAATAGATTATTATATTTCCTATATTTACTGAGGTTAAAAGTATTAACCTCGACTCAGAGTAAATGTTTAATCAGGTCTTCTCAGGTCTGCCGTGAGGGAGTGAAAGTCTGACGTGCGTAATCAAATGGCAGGTAACCATAGACGTGTATACTTTGGATAACTCAGGAACTGTTATTTCATCCTATCGTTGTTGGTTCTAAGAAATTATGCTGGGTTATTGTTTAATATTTACGAATTTTTACTTAGTACTGAGTAAAATTTCACGTTTTAGTTCAAATTAAAAAAAAATCTACAGACACACAGAATGTAAAAAAACATAATTAGATCTGTCTAATATGTATTTGATAAAAATTTGAATATTTTCTCAATCTTAAAAGAATTGAAATGATGAAGAGAGTATACAAATAGAATTTGGAAAAAGTATATCTTTCATTTGAACATTCAAAACTTTTAGTAAATTTATAAAAAAATTTATGTTGGAATGTCAGATTTGTTATATAGGATTCCGTAGTTTAAAAGTAAATAAGGTAAATTATAAAAGGTAGATATTACGTGAATCTCTTTTATAATGCAAGTACATATACACATCAACTAGACTTTCATCATAAGTGAAGTCACAGACGAGATAGTGAAAGGATATATTCTTAGAGGCTTTTTCACATGAGACTTAGAACTTCCCTCCCCCACTTTGATTCTGTTTACTAGTATAATTAATAGAGTGCAAATTTAGTAATATGGAAATAGTGTTCAAAATACTTTGATTTATATTTTCTTGTTTTAATATTTCGTTTTGTCTTTTATGTAATTATTTTGCTCCTATTTTTACAAAGTTTACTTAGGATGATACCTGAAATTATGTTTTGGAGCAGGTCAACTCTTATCTGTTTGCACTGTCTAGTGATAAGATATATCTCTGCAAAGAAGTGATAGAGCAATCTATAAACGTTCTTTTGTTTCTCAGTTTTTTCTCCTTTTTCTTAAAAGGAAAAAATCCTTTCAATGAAAATAATCATATTTTAATGCGGGGAGTTTAATGTACAACATTTTTGACTTATTTTCTTTTATTTAATAAGCAAGTGAGTGGTTAACACAAATGAATTTATTATTTTAAAGAATTAAATGCATTGCGAAACACCTCTCAGAAAATACTCGAGTCACTTAAAACTTTTAATTAAAAAAAGTACATATTATGAATTATTTGTGTTTTATTTTTAACAATTGATTATTTAAATATCAAATACACTTTGTTTGTTTTTAAACAACACATCTGTTGTGTCAGAAGGCTGAATTGCTTCAATTATTGGAATTAAATCACCGCTAAGGTTTCACGAGTTTGAAATCAATGCAATACAAACTCCTCAATGAACAGGTGAAAAGAACTTTAAAAATTTCAAACACATATTAAATTAAAATTTGACAAATAAAATTTACTTTTCACAATTTTTTTGTTGAAAATAATAAAAACTTGAATTCGATTTTTATCTTGACTAAAAAAATTTAATTTAAATTTTACATTACTTCATATAAATATAAAATTTATACTCAAACAACTTTAATTTTACTTTTAATTCGAGATGTGAATGAATCTATTTCTAGTTGTAATTCCCCAGACTCAATTCTCTGTAAAAGTTGTAAGTAAATATTTGCCAAATGCCCCCCCCCCCTCCTTTGAAATTAATATTAAACAAACTAGGTCTCAGCTCAGCTCTTTTTACATATAAAGCTCGCACGCGACCAAAAGGAATGTGGTTTTGTCATGCAAACGGTGTTCGTCGCGTAGAGATTAGTTGGAACCTTCGTGGTTGGAGCGCTTCGTGCGCTAGAATTAAACTAGTTTTGCGAGGAACTAACGGTTTACGGTTATAGTTACATACGTGTCCATTTTTTTGGGTTGTAAGTTGTAACATTGGGCAAGTGGTTGATCTTAGCAGGACTATTTCAGCCTCTAAACTACATACTCGAATATGGGTGTGCAAAAACAATGTATTCTTATATGCACTTGAAACGTGATATATTTTATAGAACAGAAAATGAAGATGCTTCCGCGTTTTAATCTTTACGATACAGGTAGTAGCTGCTCGTAAAAATTCGAAAAATGCAGCACCACTCACTCCCAGTACTCGCCGATTAACGGAAAACCGCATGTATGACTTCAAACGTGTCGCAGAATCATGGGATGGGCCGTAATAATTTTTAAAAGTTTTAAAAAGGTAGATTGCTTTTTTAAAATAATTCTATTTAAAGATAATACTTTTTAATCAATAATGATACTTTTGAAATAAAGTTGTAATTTGAGACTTGGAATTGAGAACCTTTAAACTTTAGAACTCTTTTCAAATTCCCGGTCATTTCTCCTATCTTTCCGGGTCAAGCCTGTTGATATTACATTTCCGATATATATAATGAAATATTTCAATCACTGTTGAAATTGCACGCTAAATGCAATTTTGCGATTCATATGTGTAATCAGCACTCAAATACGAATTTGCATCCTTAGCTCGATGGCAAGCACTCTTTGCAAGTCCAGTTGTCCCAGTCAAAGCATTCAATTTTTATCTCGTAATAGAATTTAAAGTAACATCTAGTAAACCAATCAAGGTAGTCTGATAGAAACCAGTTCATTACCTATAATTAGATGGAAGAAATGAATTACTCGAGTGGAAGATTAGATAAGAATAAAAGTTGATTAAAAAGAGTTCATTAAGTATTATTATTGATAACAGCAGATAATAAATAATAACAAGAATAAGAAAACTGAACTAATTTCTCAGAATTTTAATACGATTTAAAACTACATTTTATTGCAAAAATTATGATTATGCAATAGCTTCAGAAGTAATAAACTATTCCAGATTCATGTTTGACAATTATTATGAAACATATAAACATCGTTTATAATTCATATTTGTATGCTTATGTTATGATTTACTGAATGAATTGTCTCAATTAACAAAAACATTGTTTAATCCCAGTTTTTTTTCTTGGTGTGGATTTTACTTTTGAAGCACTAAAAAACATACTAGGAAGTTAAATGTGCATTGAATGTGAGATTCCCCAAAGGATTAGTTTAAAACAAAAAATGAGAATCATAAACTATCATTCTGAAGTTCTCTTCGTTTTGTTATTTGTAAATAATTTATATTTTATAATTAAACCGATCAATGAATTACTTTTGAAATATAAATTGTATTTATGGGTTCAAAAATTAGTTATATCTTATATCATTAATAAATGTCCCTGAATCCACTGATATAAAACCTCACAAAAAATTCCAATCTGAGAAACAAATTTCATTTTAATAGAAAGAACAAGACCTTTCACTTAATAATCAGGGGACCTAATTTTGTGTGACAACTGCAAAAAGATGCTTATGACAACCATCGATAAGCGTGGCTCGTGCTACGTACACCGAAATCTCCTCTGATGAAAAGAGAGTTAGAGCATTTAAGAGTGAGGAAGAAAGAAGGAAATGAGAGGTGCGTTCAAACAGGGCCGTAGACAAGGTTAAGAGGAAAGAGAGTTTAAAGACAAATTCTTTTCGATCTAAAATAAATAAATTCCTTCAAAATATTCGATAAAGTTATTAGGAAATTTCTTATCCTTCTGTATAAAACATATAAATCCCAATTAGATATGAAGATCTTAAATTGAATAAGAAGCTTTATGTCGCAAACCTTAAAATAAACGATACATTTTTCTCAACTCCCAAAAAAACCAATAAAAGAATTTTTTTTTATATGAAATTATTTATGAACAATAGGTACAATATTCTTTTCCATTAAATAATTCTTAAAGGAATCGACAGTTTTAAAGAACAGTTGTTAAAATAAGATAAAAAGAGTGATTTGTTTCTCAGAAAAGTCAAATCAATGAAACGTGAAGAAACAATTATGCAAATTTTGTCCCAGTAACTATAATAATTATAGGCGTTTAATCGACTTTAGTTTTGTTAAGGAATCTTATAGTTTGAAATAATTCTAAATAGACTTCCAATAATATGACCAGGAAAAAACTATTTATGGAGTTCATTTGTCTTCTTTTATATTAATATCAACGATAAAACCACCAAGAAATCATAAAAATTCCATTTTTTAAAAAAAGAATTACAGAATAAATTATCCAAATACAATAATGCAAACTTCTTCTGTTTGAAATATTATCGAACACAAAAAAGAAGAAAATCAAATTTCAAAACGATACATTATTGTATCCGTTAGTTCAAGTTGAAAATTTATAATGTATAAAATCGTATTTTATACAGTGAAGCTTCAAAAACGAAAGATAAAAAAAAATAATATTTCGGAGCACCCTCCATCAAAATGAACGATCACTTCACCCCTAATCTAGGTAACGTGGGAATAAAATAATTTAGCCCCTCAAAGCAGTGTGAAATGAATGGTAATTTTTTTTGGGGTCTGGAAATGGAGGGGGGAAATCTGTGTCCCCTTGGAAAAATACGGCCCTGTGCCCGCAACACACACAAACAAAACGTAACTTGCAAACGCGATACCTTACGAAAGGCGAAAAGATCCTTTTGCAGCTTCTGACGTTCGGCCGTGGGTTGCTGGCCCTTCCCTCTAATAAACTTGAGCATCTTGCTGAGAGTAGCTGTCAATCGAGACGATAATTAATTAAATTCCCCACGTGATTCCGGCAGCCAGTGCTCTCGATTTTTCGCTATTAAATAATCCTTGCTCGTGCTTCTCGTTTCCAAGGTAGATTAAGTTTTATTAAAACTCAAAACATTTTTCAAATGAACGATAAATAGCACTGGAAGAATTTTTTCCTCGTCGGTGTTTGCCCGCAAACACGCCTGCCGCCTGCACGTCGTTGTCGCCCTCTCTAATATCTTTGAATGTGTCAGCCGCTTCGCGTTTCCAGGCGATAATCGCTGAAACACTAGACACGGTCACCGAAACACCGAAAAAGACACTTTCCCGCGACTCGTTGACGTCCCGCGAAATTCGCAAGTCGCGAAAACCCGTAACACCATGGAAAAATCCTGGAGAACAGAGAAAAAACTCATTCAATGTCACACTCCACTTCTAGTAGCTGTCGCGTCGTGTGAGCAAACCCCGAGCAAGCTGACAGTGCTGCTGACACAAGCCGAAGCGCTCAGTGGTTTTCATGGTGGTTTTCGAAGCCGTGTCGACTATCTTCGGGAATTCTCGGGATGGGTGCGATTTCTTGGGTTGGGATGCGTCAGATGCGTGGAATATAAACAGCACTGAACTTTTGAACAGCTCTCAGTTTTTTTATACGCAGTGTAAGGGTTTTGCAACCCCTGCATCCCACAGGTGGTTGTCTCAAAATTCGGATTTTTCGGTTCATTTCGAGTCTTCCAGATAAAAGAAAATGGATTATTCAATCTTGGTGAAGGTATTTAATTAGTGAATGATAAAATAGAGAAGAAATTAAAAAAATTTTGACCGATTTTGTTGAACCTGGTGAACATAACCACAAATATTGTTCAATGGAATAGTTAACTTTCGGAGCATTTGGTGTAAACAAAACAAAACCAGGGTATTGAACTTAAAAACAAAAAAATTATAAATACAATTTTTAAAAGTTGTAAAAATAATGATTATTATTACAGAAAAAAAATCAACGAAAGGGAATATATTCAATAGGTTTTTACTGCTTTTACTTTATCTCAATATAAAACAAGTTTTTAGAATATTGATTGATGATACATATTTTCAAATTTTTCAATTTTATTCATTGAAATCCTAATATGACTGAGATTAAAATCCATGCCTTTGAGAATAAATATTTTTATATTCTCATCAGAGAATGTATTATGTGTGTAAATTTTTATCCCCCCATTTTTTTTGTTAAATCTTCACGTTTTGTGACCCCCTGAACTCGAAAAACATTACGGTTTAACCAGTATATAGCAGCGATGAAGGTTGGTAAACGAATGCAAGCGCGCGAACTGTGATGAGAATTATGTGACTGCTCACGATGGCACCCCTAGTTATATTTATTTTTAGTTTAAAAACTTCAAATTCTAACATTCATAATCTTACTTATCTTAGATAAGTATGTAACCTGTAAAATCTTTAAAATAAAAATTATTTACAAATCTTTGGAAAAGGTTTTTGGAAAAAATAATTGAAATACATATATATTTTTTAAAGATCCAATCTGGTTAAAAAAATTTTAGACTAATTCAGTCAAGTTTTAGGGAAAGCCATAACATCTTTGGGAAGACAAATGTTCTTGGAGTCGAACAATGACCTCAGCAACACATTGTTGCCAACACTAACTTAACAATTTAAACCGTATAGACTATACTGACGAGTGAATGCTTGCTTTCTATTCGATGATGTCAGCGTTCTTCACACACTATGATATAATGTCCTGAATGTACTGCAAATATGATATTCCTCTCCATTTCATGGATATTTTAAGCGACACATTCATATTCTAAAACTAGTTCAAGTTCCCTCTCCAGACAAGAGATTACTCCTTCTGCAAATTTCTAGTACATATTAGAATTCTAGATTTCAGTATTCTCATGTCTAGATAATTCGCCGAGGATTTATTTCACATTTATCATTCTAATCATGCCCCAGGAAGTCACGCGTTTCCTTTTTTTATTTTTACTCAGGATTTGCAAGGTGGATATTTCTTGTACCACAAAGTCCAGAAAAAAACTTTAAATCTATATTTAATAACATTCAAATAATTAAAATCTATATAAATTGACATACCAAAGTTATTTACCGCGAAACTTTAAAATAATTTATTACTTATTTATATAAGTCACATGTACAACCATCGCAATATATATATAAGTTTCTGTTTGCAAATTAATCTACGTATTTACAACATTACATCTATTCATCTGTACACATTAAGTATAATTCAGAATACTGCTTCTCGCGGTTTATGCATTATACATATATGAAAAATAGATAGGCAAAAATCGGTATCAATTTGCAATTTTATAATGCATCTTGTATTGTCGGTATTCTTCAGAGTTTACTTCTTTTATGGAATGTTTTTTCTTATTTTAGTGGACAACCACTGTTTTAAGAAGCACATCAAATTTGCTGGTATATAAATTAAAAATAATACATTCTCTCTGGTGAGAATGTAAAAATAGCTAATCAAATTTAATGCCACACATTTGAGCAATATTTATTATCGTGTTCAGCCAAAATATTGCAAATTGCAATTTTCATTTAGGAGTCAAAATTTGTAAAAAAAACTTTTTTCTTATATGGCGAAAATGAAAATCTAGATTAATGAGAATTTTCGAGTTTAATTGACGGCCTCTTAGAAATTCTGAGATTATTTTATCTCATGTGTAACTAAGGTCATTTTAATTTTATCCTGACTGAACACTCAATTGGCAATATTAGACTTTGATATGTAAATACGAAGCGATAAAAAGTCGAAGAATTTTACTAATATTTTCGGTCGTTGCCAAATCAATATTTTCTCTATTGTCTTGTGGAGTATGCCAAGTTTTCGGGAATGGATTAGATATTAAGTGAAGTATTGGAACATCTGCAAATAACAAGAAAAGTTTAATAATTGCGAATTTAAAATAATTAATAATTAAACTAATGGGTTTTTAAAAATAAATTACTTACTTCGTTGTAAAAATGGAATGTGGTCATCCTCGATATACGATTGAACAGAATACTTCTGAAAATATTTTTGTTGTGGCTGTCCATAAGAATAATTATCAAGCAACTCAAATTTTTCTAAGATATTTTCAGCAAATGAAAGTAGGTCAAACCACCTTTGTGTGTCCACAAAATAATTATAAAACTTTGGATCTGGAGTGCCTATCAAGTCTAATAAAAGTAGCAAATCCTAAAAGAATATTTCCATAATTTAATTTTGTTATTATATTTTGTATTTATGTAAAACTAAATTACTTACCAGTCTATCAAGCTCGGAAATATTATTCCCTAATTCTCTTGTTAAAGTTTTTTCTTCCCAAACTTTAGCTAAGTGTCTAGCACCATAAATCGAATCTCTTGGTCCCCAATTTAAAAATGCTTCTTCCCCATCAAAGAAAATGAACATTAAGCTCACGTCTTGCTGTTTAAAATAACGGGAATTACAAAAAATGAATCAGTTCGCTTAGAGAGAATAACTTGAATGAAAAAATGTTTTATACTTACGTTTTGTACAGATTTTAATTGTCTATTCATAACCTTGGCAGTATTGATTAGTTGAGCACAAGGTACTGCACTATCTGTTGCTCCGACGAAAATTTCACCTTTCATGTACTTTGAATCATAGTGGCAAGCCAAAGCCAGGAATCTTTTTGCATTTGGATTGAGTTTTGCAATAACATTTCTAAATCGCATTCTTCCAAAAATCGGTGTATCATCGTTGAATGCGTCCACTTCTACTGTCCATCCAAGTTCTTTCATAGATCTTTTTATATACTGTAAAGTTAGGAATTTTTAATGTCTCAATTTGTAATTTTTAAATTACTATTTTTAACAATCATTTAACCTAATACTTACTTACATCTCTTACTCTCTTATGTCCAGGAGTTCCCACAATTCTCTCGATACAAATATTGTCTAATACTTCATTCATATGAGTAATATTTGATAAATTTGCAAGCGTTGTTATTTGCGCTTTATTTAATGTATCTGGCATGTGTCCATACTATAAAAATAACATTAATGTTAAATTAGAACAGTCTTATGGTAAATTTACAATTAAGATAAGAAATTTGATTGTGTCAACGAAAAGAGAAAAATATCCAATTCTTATCAAAGTTAATTGAACTTATATTACATCTCATTAGTAGAATAAATATTTGATTTTTAATACATGTTTCTAAGTGGCTCTCTATATTTAAAAGACACTTACAAAATCCAATAATTGTAAAAACTCAGAATTCATTCGATAATGTATTTAGATAAATTAATTATTATGTTCTGATATTTAGAACATTATATTTATAAAACTTAAAATATTAAATGGTATTATCTTTTTCAGAACAAAGGATAAAAACAGCAGACATCTGCTTCACAATCTAATAAAGGATGCCACTATTTTCTGAAATATGAAGAGGTACTAACTTTTTGATCCTTCAATTAAATATACTTATTTAATATTTATTTAATTTACCTGATGTAATATCTTAAAAATGAGACAAATTTTAAATTGAAATATGTACTTCTAAAAGAGACATTTATTTTAAATAGTATTTATTTTAACAGCATTAAACGTTTCGGAAACGTGACTGGAATTTTTTTTAAATCCCTTGAGATGATTTATTGATTTTCTTTCTAGAAGTCTTTTATTATTATGTTACTTGATTATATTAATTGATATTTACTTAACAACTTTATTCACATAACAATATTTAATACTAAACACATTTTCTTATTTCAGGTCAGAGAGTGCAAAAAATTGGAAATGTTTCGCAATGAAAATTACATTCTAAGGAAGAATTAAACTTCTACTACAAATAATACTCACTTTTAGATCCTTGAATGAAATTTGTTCCTGCGCAGATGTCCATATTGTAGAAATTGACAGGATTACAAATGTGAGTAATTTAAACATGGTCCCACTTACAAGACAGCTTCGATCAAATTGAGATTAGCAAAAAAGAGGAATTTGTGTAAATTAAAACCACAGCCACTGAAGTTTTCAGACAACTGTTATCCACTGCTAACCGTAGCGGATGGTACAAAATGTATTTAGAAGGGAAACATCACGCCTGCTTGTCATGAGAGGCTTCCAGTTGTAAATATAATTGCTTATTGTTAGATAGATAAAAATCTCCCGGTTACGTCAGGTTTTTTAAGAGTTTACCTTTGTTTGTTTAAAATTATTGACGCTCCTGTAGCTTTGATGAAACTCTTTTATTTGTTGGGGATTACCGCTTAACTACTTTCTGTTATCCCGACCTGTATTTTCTCAGTATATTTTTCTGACATCTGACATTCTGACATGATAAAGTTTCTCCAGGAGTGTAGCGCCATCGACGGCGAAAGGGAACAATATTTTGAATGATATAAAGTATGTAGAAAATGTAGGAAACTAGGAAATAATCATGAAGGATTTTCTAATTCAACGATAATGTATAGAATTTTATTGTAAAATTATACACTTTTGAAGGTTTTGCATTTCTTTTAGAAATTAGAATAACAATTCAGGAATCCTGAACCTGGTTTCAATTGAAAATTCATTGAATGCAAATGTGATTTCATTTTAAATTGAAAAATTGGTGCTTTTAAAGCCTAGATTGAACTTTTAAATCTTTGAACCTTTTTTTAATTCTTTAAAATTATAACGCTTTAGATGGAGGGACTTCAAATTTCGTAATAGTAAAATGAAATAACTAACAGTAAGTTTATTCCTTACACAAAATCAATTTATTTCTCTCTCTAAAAGCTACATAAAATAATTTCATCTCGCTTTTTCCAAAGGAGAGTATAAACAAGTCTTTCGTGATGAAATGATTAAGTCGATTTATTTACTGACGAAAATGAGTAAATGATGATACGTTGTTCTAACTTAAGTTCCTACAATAATTATTATAGCGATAGTCGTTTACTTTCGTACGTATTGGTATATGTGAAAAAAAAAACACAATATGCAGTTAAGATGGGATTCGATGTTAATGCATGAGAAAAATTAATAATACGGTTGTTGAAAGGACAATGGACAATTACCTAGGTTTACAAATAATTGCTTTGACTAAATTTTTAACATTTCCAAATCAAATTTTCGATCTTAAGCTAATAAAACTTTTGGCTCGAAATAAATGAAATTCATTGCATTTCTATAATTGGAAAAATTAAAAACTTCAGAGCATCACACACAAAATGGTGAAAAAATCCTTGTCTATGAGCTATTTTGCTTAATCACTCAATACAATTAACACGATACAAACGACGATACTCAAGATAATAATGAGATCTCGGATTTGGAAGATACATTTTTCATCTCTTTGCTAGTGAATTCCAAAATTGAGCGTGATTAATTTTTTTCGTTACTTTATTTAATTATATATAATATAATCATATATATCGTATACAATCTTAGAAAATATTTACACCAGTGAAAAATAGTCTCTTCGTTTTTCAAACTAGAGAATATGTTTGAAAACTTTTAAACATATTTTAATAACACTTTCGAATACCTACAAGAGATATAATTTTTCTCCTGATGGAAACCAACTAATATTTTTTAAATAGAAACTCAATTTTATACGTCACTAGCGAAGAACAATAAATGATATGAAATTCCTAACTCCAAGTCTCACAGTAACAAAATGAGGGAGGGAAAGAACGCAATATATTTTCACGTAGATATATTTTAATATACACTCATATATACTGTTTTCTTCCTTAAATATTTTGAGCAACCTTGGGCCAACCAAGAATCTAAGCGCAGCATCAATTTTTTATTTATTTATTTTATTCAAGACCCCATATATTTTTATTATATTGCACTTCAGTGCGAGTTGATAAAGGAAAATATAAAACATATTTATATAACTCTGAGAATCAGTATTGCCTTTTTTAAAATGACTATTTCGTGGGGACCTTTCTTGCGCATTCAGGGCTGAACGATGACTTCCTGTCATGATAAGGTCTCTTGTACTTTTAATTATTCGAGTTGGCTGGCTTTAAACAAAATTTAAAAATGGACGAAAGCTCTTCACGTTGTTGCCAATTTTAGATGGTTTTAGCCAGACTGGATCCAGTACTTATTTTTTCTTTCTCCTACTTGATTGCACTTGTCAATGTTTTGAGCTTCACTCTTCAATAATTGTAGGGTCCATATTGAGATCCGTGATAGTAGGGGCCAGGATATGCTGTTGGAGCTGGATATCCGGCATAGGCGTATTGTTGCTTTTGAGGATAGACTGCAATTTAAAACAATTGAATTATTTTCTCAAATATTTCAAATTCAAACTTTTATTGATTCACAAGATTGATTTGATTGGATTTAATTGAATTTTATAAACTCAGAATATGAATTAAAATATCTTAGCAGATATCATGCACTAAATAACAAAAATTGAGTTTTGAATAATTTTTTCAGTAATAAACTGATTTAATCAAGTTGTTACTAAAAATAATTTGAGCAATATTTAATGTAGATTATATCCTTTTCTGATGTTTTCATGCTGTGCCTTTTGCGATTTCTAAGTTATATTAACGTAATGCATTTATGTAAATAAATTTATAACGAGTGTTTCCTAAATTGCAATGTATTTACGAGTTTTATTTTTGTTTTTTTACTAAAATAACTGTTTCTAATTTTTGTATTGAATTCCTGGTATTAATAATATTTTATTTTTATATTACAGGCTTCTGATCTCTGGAAAAGAATTAGAATTCGTAGATGAAATGGTAAGCAATAATTAAACTAATTTTTAAACAATATTTAAAGTAAAAAAGTTACAATTGAGCCTGCACTTAAAAATAAAAAGTGTGACCTCTGCCTTTGGAATCTTGGATACAAAAGTAACAAGTCTGAACTTTACATTTGTAAGAATGTCACTAATTAAAGTGAAAGGTGAAGTAAAGTAGGAAGTAGCGACTCATCATTCGCAGACTCGGTTGTTGAAAGACATAGCAAATAATTGTTAATTTCTCAGTCCAACCTTGGAAGTAGAGGTCGAGCTAACAAGTCTGCAGAATTTAGGGAAGTGTGCCACTTTCCATTAACTTCTTTCAGTTCAAAGCGGAAATAGGGAATTGTCTCGGTTTTGCGATGGTTAATCGTGAAAAAATTCTTTTGCTATGGATGCATAAAAAATTAGTAATCTAAGGCGTAATCTATCGATTGATATTGTTTATAGAAAGTCTCAGAGTCAGAGCATGACAAAATCTTGTCCAATTGTCGATGCAAACAGAGCGTGAGGTAATCGGATAAACGAGTAAAAGTACAACCACAAAGGAATCGATCAACCTTCCTGGGTGAAAAGTATTTTATTATGCTGACTTTCCACATCTATAAATCATGGTTTATAATTATTTAGCACTTTATTAATATTAGATAACTTTAATATTTTTTCTTCACTTAGATAAAATATTTTTCTCATGTATTAGTTAGTGTTTGTATACAAATGGGTTTCCTTAATGTTGCGTGTTTCGATAATGAAGGTAGCTTCACAGTTCCCAGAGATTTTTTACATAATCATTTTCCCTGTTCGACGTTCGTTAAATTGTCTGTTGCAGCTCATTGTTTTCGATTTTAAAAGGATATAGGAGAAAATTAACCCTCACTGGCAGTCAATTTTACTTCCATACCACTTGTTATTCCAAGACAATTCATTTCCGTCCATTAATCTTGATACAATCTAACGATAATGGAAATGAAGCTACTACTCTTTGCTTTCATGTATTTAATTAATTTGAATTATTTAGACGTGGTTGCATATTTTCTCTAGAAGAATTTGGAATAAGAGGCTTAAAAAACTTAGGTACATACATGAAAGATTTACGAGTTATTATTTTTTTGTGAAAGTAGTTCGGACTATAAATAGAAATGGTCAGTTTTGATTAGAGATAAAAAATTGCAAATTCGATAAGCTGAATGATGAGTACACTATCCAATTTATACAACTCAGAACGTACTTCTTTGACCCCCTTCTATACTTTCATTAAAAATTGCCTCAAGCCTTTTGTACCTCTCAAAAGAATTTTGACTCTAGAGACAGGTATTCGCCTTCTATGAAATATGATGGGAGCAAAATATGACAATTCATCCTGTTAGACTCTCGTGGGTACCATGCTTTCGCTCAAGTTTTAACATGAAAGTAAAGTGCAGAGTAATTTTATTTATGGCTCAAAGTAACTATTGCTGTTTGCAGCTATTAAAAAATTTATATTTATAACTCGCTCCAGCTCAACTTAATCTTAGAGAAAATACTTGGTATTCATGTCAATGAAAGGAACTTTTCATGGAAAGTTTTTGATTAAGTTACCGTAAATATTTGCAATTTCGTTAATTTATATACATGCATACACAGTAGGTAGAGAAAAGGCACCCAAGACGACATAAAATGATTTAATATTTGAGTATTTCAAAAAAATAATCTTGTTAATGTGTTAACTGGTTTAGTCCTTATTTTTAGTCACGAAAGTCTTTGCATTATAAACATGCAAATCTGGTTAACTTGTACACCATTCAGTTACATAATAATTGAATTACTAATCATTTGTTATTGTATCACAATAGTCAAACTACAACATCAATAGCATCAGCTGATTCCATTTAGGATCATTCACAAAATACGTGATTGGGGGCATACTCAGAGTGAGGATTTAAGATTCTTGATTATTTTCCAGTTTTTTTGTTAAAAAAGAAAAAAAGAAAATATCACATACATATTTTGTGAATGACCTCTTTCACACTAAATCATTTGTACAATTTTGAAACGCAAAATATCATTCTAAATGGATATTCATTTTAGGCACATTTTCCCTGGATTTATAGGAAATTTGGAAGTTTCTTCGCTTCTCAAAATTCCAAGGATATCTCTGATAAAACCCTTTGTCTGAAATATCCAGGAATTTGGCAGAAGCGGAAGAAATCTTGAGTTTCAAACGTTAGTAGAAGCAAAAGTGTTACGTATACTATGTACCAGGCATGAGGTACTGCATGTTCATCGTTTCCTCGCGCATTCTCTCGCCCCGCAAGCAAATCGCTGCTGCGCTAAACAAGATAGCGCTGACCAAAGACCAACCGACGCCGACCCAAGCCACCACGTACGACCAGTCGTACGAGATTAGTGAGTTGTCCTTCAGGACCTAGAACCGGGTTAACGAAAAAAAAGCCGGGATTAGTCCCATTAGGGTTGCTCTCATTAATTTTCACCTGGCATGATGTATTGGATATTCTGAGTTTGTTCCCGCATGCGCTCCTTACGCAGACAGGATGCTGCTATCAGGAATAGGGTCATTGCTGCTAAACATGTTGCTACTCCTAACCAGGCAAGGTAGAAGGACCAGTCATACCACTGAGCTGCGTTATCCTTCAGTACCTGCGATTTTTAAATTCAAAAATAAAAAGTATTTCTTCCAGGCTGGGTCACAAAGTCCTGTCTGCTTCGCCTTTGTTGTTTACTTGTAGCTGTTTTTTTCTGATATGGTATGCGATATACGAATGATTTTTTATTTTGAATTGAGAACCAGAATGTTATCCAGGATCTATAACTTCATGTTAGAATTGATTTTACATAATATAAAATGTTCTCTCTACATATTTTCTAAACACAAATCTCGTTATGTAAAGTACTTTCTATAAAGTAAATAATTTGTAGTTGAAATTTTAAATGGTTAGCTCTGCTATCAATTACTCCCAAGTTCTTATTTTTTAAAATGTTATTTTTTAACTCCTCAGTATACAGATGAAGAATAATAATGTTTAAAGCAATACGTCTTGTGAAATATGAAAATATGAATAGAATTTCTTGGATGATTTGACAGCTTGAATGAGAATTATATATTTGTAAAGGATGCAAATCTTCCAGCTCATTAAAATTCAATTTCGACTAAAATTATGAAAACAATAATAAAGGCATTTACAATATTTCATTGAATATTCTAATGATGCTATTAACTGAATGTGGAATAATTGTAGAAATTCCTATAAGTCTTGTGTTAAGACACTGGAGTTTTGATATATGTAGTGGATATTTCAGTTTTAATATGAAGTATGTTTATATTTCATGGTTCTCAAACAAAATAAAACTCTCATCTGCAAATGCAAGTAAAGGAATTTCGATCATACAACAGAAATATTTGAATGATTTTGCAATTGAGATAAACGAGTTTCTGCTGCATCAAGTTATTATGAAAACAGAAAACGATGAGTTCATAATCTGCATATTGGAGAACAAACGTGAATTCTATTTAGAGAATCATAACACAATCTCCTTTGAAAATCAGAAAAATTCTCTAGAAATGAAATGTAAAGTTGTGATTAGATTTGTAACATTTTTAAAATTTCCTTATTGCGCAACTTTTTGTTTAGTAAATGTGGGGATCTAAATAATAACTTGTTGAAAAGTAAAGCTTGATCAGGAAATTCAATCAAGATTATTTCTATTACAAGTCGATTCTCTTTGAAATTGAATAATCTTCTAGAATCTAGGATCTAGAAAGGACAAATAATGAATAATAAGTACTTAAGTATGGATACAATCTGCGATTAGAGACCAGTGTTTAGGGATTCAATGATGGGGGACCACTGACATTTACTTGCCCGTTCCGCAACAAGGATACTTGTAATTAACTTTGATCATTTCATCTTCAAAGGTTCGTTTGTAATCAAACATTTTAAATGACTTACATTGCTCCACTGTTGGTAATATTCTTCTCCAATCATCTTTTCCTTTTCATAGTATTCTACTCCATGCCAGAGACCCATTCCTGCTGCACTAAGCAAACCTGATGAAAATATTTATTCAATATTTAGTATTCATGTAGGAAAAAAAATCCTGATGATTCTAGAGAGATACCTCAATAAACAGGGATAAGATTCTATTTTCTGTTGCGTTTTAATGGTCGAATATAAAAGTTAAATAATAAAATGTAATAATGAAGCAAAATTTGTTTTGAAAGTTTTCTGAATAAAATAAAATTTAATATTCAAAAACGACGTTAAAAATAGCATTATACCAATATTCTAAACGTTAAAAGCAACTCATATTAAAATATACTGAAATTGAAAGTAGTTCATATTTTCTACGTGAGGATAAATTTTTCTCTATTTTGTTCACTCCTGCGTGTAATTTATGGGAATTAGAGTGTGCTTTGTGATATACTTAATCGAATTATACTGCTATTAAGGGAAATCTGGTGAAACTAACAGGCGAATAGCATCAATATTGCTGTAGCAGTGATGTTTCCTGGTGATCTTCGCCAACAGCCAACAATTCCTGTCCAGAAGGCTGAGAATATTGCTAGGAAGGCAACTATAAAGAGGGCTATTACGGAGCGACCCATGTCTGTAAATGAAAGTTGTTGGAATAAATTAAAGATTGTGCGAACAAATTCCTTGTTATACTATTGGAAATATAAAAAATAAAAAAAATAAAAAAAATAAAAATTTATATATAAAAATGATCTTTAAATTTCGTCACTTTGAATTAAAGTAATTAACAATTTATAAAAGGAATTTAAATCTCTTACGAAGCCTAGTCATGGCATCTTCTGAGAAGCTTCTCGTTTCGTTTTCTTCGTCGGGGATAAAGTAGTTGATATTCGTGCAATGCGTTTCCACGGGACTTAGATATGTTTCCACTGCAACAAAAAATCAATATTTATATTTAATTACCTAATGTGACAGATTATAATAACTACTTTTCTAAATTGCGTTTTGACATTCTTTTTGATATACTTAATTATACGTTATCCAATAAATGTATAAAAAAAGTTATAAATGTCTGCAATTTCAATCAAATTCTTGGAATCTTAAGTTTTTGATTCGCACGTGCTCAAAGTTAAAGTGGACGTGAATATACTGCATTTGCAATGCACGTAGGTATGAGGCTTGAAAAGCACGTGACCCAGAATGTAATGCGCTATCACCGGTTATTGCGGTGATCCTTACGCCTTGTAACATATTCATATAGATATAGGTACATTCTCTTAATTCAGATGCAAGTATGGAGAGCCGTCTTAACAACCATGAAGAAGTGGCCAAGTAGCACATAATATAAGCCTTATAGGGTCTAGAAATATTTTGTCTTTACAATTTGATTCAGAAAGTTTTGAAACAAAATTATCCGTCCTCAAAATCTCTACATTCTTTACATTTAAAAAATTTTTTTACTTCTTTATTTTAATCTAAGCTTTCTGACACAAGATTCTCCTGTTTAATTTTAATACTTCCTTAATGCGATTTTTAATAAGAATTTTTCAACGGTTCACGTAATTTACAAACTATTAAAAATTATCTCGGAAATCAGACTTAAAGTAATAACTTCGTAACCTGTAAGTAAGTAACAACAGTTAGTAGTTATAACCGTGAAGAAAGTAATTGTTTCGTGACCGCGAAAGTGCTCGCGAAGTCGGGGTTTGATTAGAATTATTTTTTCCTTTTATCGGCAGTCAACTTCACTTCTAGAATGCAGTTGAATCATAAAATTATTGTTTTAAATCAAATTTCTTGTAGCCAATTTTTAAACAACAGTTTGAGTAAAATACGTTTTAAATAATCTTCTGAATAATATTTTAAAGGCTTTATTTTTGTTTTGAGCTTGAGTATCATCGAAGTTCTCATGTTTCAAGAAAGATGAGAATGCCTGCGTTTCTGCGTGCGTGAGAACTTGTTTAGGTAGCATCAACCATATTGCTAGTTGTGCGTGTTTTATATATAGCGGTACTCGTATACTCTTCAACGATCCATGTTTGCTGAATCACTTGTTTAAAATTGATTTCACGAGTTGCCACTTTTAATTTGACAATTCCAAGGACAATTACTAAGTTCAAGACCATAAAGAAAATTTAAACCCGTGATTCCATTTTGAACCATTAATGTAATCTTAAATTACTTACTTAAATTAAAATTAAATTACTGTAATTCTTAAATTAATGAAAATCTTATTTTTCTATTTTTTGATATGTTTCTTATCTTTTTCAATGTTTTCATGTTTTATCTTGAATCCTGATTCCATCAGGATGCAAGATAAATGAAGATTTGTTAAAGATGCTAGAGTTCAGTTATGTTATGTGTTTAAAATTCATATTTCTCTTGAGAGCATGGAATGTTTTAAAGATAAATGGCAGATTTTCCACTGAAATTCGACTATTGACCTATTTCGTCTTTGTTTTGGAATCAGAAATACGGTTATACAAAGTGCATTTTTTAGCCTACTATAAAAAAGCACGCGACTTTATTCCAAGAAGACGTTCCACGCGACCTTCTTCGAAATCCAGTTTTGTTTAAAACCAGCCGCCACTAAAGATCGTTGACTCGTGGATAACTGTACTCATACTACTCTTTCCTAGTCCGGAAGAGCTGTTATCACGTTCTTTTAATGGCCTTTAGATTTTTATAAAAATTCACTTAATAACTAGCGCAATTCTAAACTATATAAAATGTTAAATATTTATTCGCAAGGCCGTAACTGTATTTACCACGCATGTCCAATGCCGATTCCAAACTCACTTTGAATCCATTTAGCACTCATACATATATGTAAATTATACATATATGCAGATAAAAATAAGCGATGCATCTTAGATTAAATATCTCCTTAGAAAATGTCCATGAAAGCGTTTCAGGGAATACCTTGGCATTTATAAATTTATGGGTGTTGGCTTCAAGTTCTAAATTCGAAATTTAATTTCTTCATTTTATTCATATATGCATATATATATATATATATATATATATATATATATATATATGAGACCGGAAAATGACTGGGAATTTCAAATCATCCGCTGGATCGCCAGATTAGAGATTGATTCCAGAGGTTTGAACTTAATTAAAGGATATAGTTTTTAGTTTTGATTTTGGTTAATCATGATTAGGTTGTAAATCATCTGTGACCGGAAATGTGTCGCCGGAAGCGCAATGAATGTCAAAACCGATAAGGCACTGTCGGTCAAGGAACGGTAAATCAGTCATTTTGCGTTGCATAGCAATCTCATTGTTTCCGTTGGAACGATGGGAACCATCAGCTCCACCCTACTTCTTCATCTTCTTCGTCGCCTCTCTTTTGAGTGGAGAACCTGGAGAACAGATAGAATCGATTCCCACCGATACTAGTTGCTAGAGTTCGACCTCCATATCTGAGTATCTGACTCGACTGCAGCACCTTTCCCCACACCCCCATTTATTCAGCCCCCCTCTGAATCTGCAAGTCTCCCTCTTTTGAAGAGTCTCTCTCAACAATCTCCCTTTGCATCTCATTCCTCTTCTCTATCGTCAATCCTCTCTCTCACTTGGAGTAAAAGTACATTTTCTTACTTGCAAGAGGCCTCCTATCTTCTTGGATCATCGAATTTCACTCATTCATAATTTTTCTTTGGATCTCACGCTAATTTATTTCACGTTAGCTGATTTGCGTTCATCAATGTCGCTTTTCTGGCTTAATTTAGTTTTATGCACTAAGATGATAGGTGAAATTGTAATTTGTTTGGTTTAGTGAAATCTGGGACGGTATTTTGTATTTATTTCGTAATTATCGGTAGATTTTTATGGAGAAAATAAAGAAATTGATAAATAAGGAGTTGAGTCCTAATTCATGTTGTAATTTTAATTTTCCTGTTTTTTTTTACAGCTTTTTCAATGACGAGACTTGGAGTTTCAAATAAAGATGCAAATTTCAAAGCAACACAGCTTTGGTACTGAAGAAAATGTTAAGGACGATGGAGACTCGTAAAACGTAAGTTAATAGATATAAAAATGGTAAATCAGATTCTGCATTAGTTACTGAATTTACTCGCACATCAACTTATATAATTGATTTTTCAATCATTTTTGAAATTATCTACACATATCAGCTCTTAATTTTAATTTTTTTTAACGAACTCATAGCCGTATATCCGACAATTATTCTCCGTCGATTTTATTGTCTAACGACACAGAACACCGCCTCTTAGATGTTGGGTAATCGTTTTATTTTTACAATGTACTTTCCTCTTGCACATCCTTTCCAGGATGTGCATTTTCTCAGAGCAGACATTTGAGATTTCCGGTCCAGTCTTTCCTCATATCAGAGTATCCGTAAAAGTAGATATATCTCGATATCTTATCTATCCATCACTAGCATCGAAGACCACTGACTTCGATCTAGGATCTACCCAACAATTAACCGCTTTCCTTCTCGCTTTATTCCGGAAATACTAATGGATTTCTCTTTCTGTTTAATTACTATTCTTATGTTTTTTTATGTTTCACTTTTCGCTATTTGACACACTGTCCAGCTTTAATGTCCTCTGATTTCATACGCAATTATCCTATTTTTTGGTTTTCAAGACGACATCACTCCAATCCATTAAGTTTCTTATCTATCTAACATCTGCAACTCTTTTTGTTTCACAAACGAAAAACAAAAATCTTTTTGCTGAAAAATTAAAATTCCAAAAGTAAAAAAATACCGAAAAAATAATTCCCAAAAATGCAAATTCCCAAATAAAAATAATAGTCAAATAGTGTGATTTCACTAAAGTATAATTATGAATATGAATTTTCTTAAGTAGTGTCACATTTTAACTCATAATCGTAACGGTTGGTTACAGCAGTTAATTCACTGCGACACTCAACGAAAAGGGCGATGAATCCGTTACTTTAATTAAGTAATTTAAATTCAAAACAGTTAGAATTCTTACGTAGCCATAAATGGTAAACGTTAGTTTTTAGTGAAAATTCCTTGAGAAGCGATGCAGCAGAAAAGTTTCGATATTCTCTATAATATTAGAATTTATTGACGAGTTGAGGTGTATAGACATAATTTCGATGAGATTTATTCAAACGATTTCAGACAAATATTTTGAATTTCACTTATTTAAGTAGGCTAATAAAAAATATCTAGTTCACAGTAATAGTTTTTCTTTTTGAAATCAATTGTTCTTAATTAATTGATTCTGAGAGGTCGATAATATCAGAAGACTTACCCGTGGGTGGTCGATCTTTGGGAAAACATATTCTGAAGAGACCCTGAGTCCTCGTGTAGTAGAAGTACTTCGTCATTGGCCCAATCACATTGCTCTGTTCAGAATGTTTGTGAACATATTGCTGTAACAAAAATAATTTTTATTAATAAATAGTCGAAATATATATATTTTTAAAAAATAGCGATTCTTCCACGCTCTTCGTAAAAGAAATTTCAAATCTTTGATTCTCTTATGGTGATTGATTAGTCTCAGAAACCCACATACATTAAAATAAAAAACTGTACAAGATTACGCTTGAGTAAACGTGTTCTTGTACCGTATATAACGGGGGATGAGAAGAAATGATACGGAAAAGGAAAATATAGTAGAAGTAGAAGACGCTGCGTCGAGTAAAATATCGACAGATAACTGGTGGATCGGATTGATTCTGCATGTCGAAGCTTTCTAGCGCGAAGATCACTTCCACGATTTGCTACATGCATACATCATTGTTTTCCCTCGTCTCTCTAGAGGTCCAAAAGTTTTTTACATCTAAAAACAGACCAACTATCTCGGACCGGAATCGTGCGCTTAACGATCCCTGAAACTCAACTTTTTCGTTCAGCCATGGCCCAACGAAAAAACTGATTTCCTCTGAAGAGGAAATCTCCTTACGCCACAAAATCGAAGAATAGACGATGAATAAACTCTCGTTAATTAAGGATGTCGTAAGCCAGTAGTTATTTTCTTAGAAAAATCTGCAGGAATCTATCATTTCCATGCAAAGTAGGTGAAATTCTCGATAATCCAGAACAGGATTGCTGTTTAGTATAGCTTCAGGCTAAAGAAGTTTTCCCAGGATCAGATTTTCAAATTGGATTTGATGTAGAATATTACGAGAAAATTCGGAATGAATTAATATTTTTTATATTAAAGAAACCAATAAATATAGAATTGAAGTGAGATTCCAAGAAAATGATAATTCCAGTCAAGGAAGATGATCTCCATGATGATTGAGTTCTCCTAATTTATCAGAACGTGTCTCGTATAAAGTGGCGTTTCTTGAATGCCCATTTTGAACGGCCTTGGTTGGCGCATATATAATGACTCAACGACCGTAGTAATTGTGTACTGAGTATTCGGAGTCCAGTGCGAAGAATCGTATCTTAAACAATCGCAATTACAAGAAAAAAAAGGAAAATTGTAGATAATAAAGATCGATGGAATTTCAGAATGCTTCTGCCCACGTTTTTCCTCGATTACTCGGATCGATGATCGTTGGCGTGACGTACTTCTCCTACATACACATGATGCAAGAGTGGTTTAACCTTGATGAACACCTTATTATCCTTACATATACATATGCATCTATTCATTACCCGCGACATTCCTTTCGACAATCTCGATGATATCGACATCTCTAATCGAAGTCGTAAGGTAGTGGACCCGATACTCGAACACTTAACGGCTTAGTGTCAACTCTTGCTCATTTAAAAGCAATTTTAAAGTATTTAAATCCGGAAAAAACGTATGAAGCTATTTTTAATTGTAAATATAAACATTCTTTGAACTATTTAAACTAGAAAATATAGATTTTTTAAACATTAACTTAAAAAATGTCTCTTCTCCTTCTCTTCCTAGATTAACATTTTTCTTTTTTTTTCCTTCTTCCTTTTTCTTTTCTTTTTTATTTTCCAATCTGATAGTATTATAAAAAAAAAAATAAAAGATTATTAAAAACATATCAATATATTATATTATTAAATAATCATTTATTATTTTTTTTTAAACTTTCTCAATTAAATGCATTAATCATACAGATCAATCGATTCGTCACGACATAAAGAATATTTATTTTCCTTACGTCAACTCAAAATTTTGATTATTTTAAAACATTGAGTGAAAAAATAACTTTCAAAATTATAAATAAACATAACTTCCTTATTTTTTAATGAAATGCATTAATCATATAGGTCAATCGATTCGTCTCGATGAAAGGAATCTTTATTTCCCTTACACCAGCTTTAAATTTTCAATATTTGAGGAGTTATAGTAGAAAAATGAATTTTACGAAAATTATAAAAGTACATAAAACTTTTAAAATTAAATATTTTGTGAAACCCTTGTAAGAAATTCAACTAGGTATGTAGTGGAATAACTATGCAAAATGTCATCAATTTATCTCTACGCGTTTTCAAGAAATTGCTGGATCGTGACACACATGCATACACACACACACACACACACATCCGGACATCTTTTCAGATCATCATATTAGATATATTGCCCTTGAAATATGTTCAAAAAAACCTTTTTTAGGAAACTGGATTTGGTCACCACTACATAGCTTCCTCTATGAGGAAGCAAAACAATACAAAAATTTATTCTTAACTATATTATAATTTCACTTCCATTTAAACCATTTTAAATTTAAAATAAGATTTTGATTGATGGTGAAAATCAAAATACAATAACCTGTCTTTCTTAGCTATACACTGTAAAAAAAAACTTTAATTACTTTAGTTGAAGTTTTTTACAATTACCGTAGCTGAATGAATATTCAATCAAAAGTAATTGAATTTTCAACAAAATAGTTGAATTTTCAATATATTTCTAACAGTGTAGATACAAGGAATGAGGCAAAAACAAGTGAGTCCTCGAATTGCCACGAACTTTTATTTTTTTCTAAACGATGGTACCACTTTTTCTTTTTTTTACATTTTAAATAATAACTTAAAATATTAAAGTATTTTATAAAATTTTTTATAACTGTGATAGTGTTCGACCATCGGGTACTGTTCGAGTATCGGGTCCACTACCTTAATTGCCTTTGATTGAGTGATTTAAACGAAAGCATCAGGCGCAGGATATATGGCGATTCAAATTCTCAGAAGTAATAAATTCCCGGCGGTTTTTTAATTTTTCCCGCCACCGTGAGATGGAACGCGATAGAAAAAGTTCTAGATTTATTGTCATTGTTTTGAAAATTCACAAAATCTCAGATGCAAACAAAGAAGGAGTACCACCCTGCCTCTGCGTATAGTAAATGAAGAAAATAAAAGTCACAGTCAAGCCTTAATGGGTCTGAATCAAGAATAGTTGTGTGGAAGGGCGCGTTTTCCTTTCTATGTCAAAGAAATCGTCTTCTGGTAGGCAATGATCTCGCACTCACTGTAATGGCGAAACGACAATGTGAAAGCAGTTGAAACGACTCTCGTAAGCCTGAAACTCTCTTTTTTTCAAAGCAATGTATTATACACTGCACTGGTGCATGTGCGCCTGATGCACGTGTGTATGACTTTGGTGTCCTCTACGGTTAATGCACCTCTCGTTTCCACTATCTTCATACCACACTATAAATATATTATAAATTTATTACGGTATATAGTATATTTTATGGTATATATACTGTAAAATGCAGACTGTGCTATTCAATGTGTACCCAGTACCACAAGGCGTTGCACGTGCAAAGGACACCGCGCGGTCTTCCAATTGCCCACAAGATACGCTTGAAAGTGTCTTCGAGAACTTTAATGAGAGGAACGCCGCTTCTGTGAAGAAACCGAGAAAATGGAATCTTGAAAACGCTCGCATTATGTGCCATTATTCAAGCAGCTGACACAAGTCAGGATTATGAGTTTCATTTTTTTTTGTTAGGAGTTAAAATGTCAGCAAAAATGAGCTGAGAATGATCTGAGAGTAAATTTTGAGTGGATTATTTTGACAAGAATTTGGATTCTTTCATTTTCAGTTGAATATTTTCTTCATTTCCATGCAGGAACTTTAGAATATGGGTGGTTACACTTTTTGCACTTGAATGTTGAACAATGTTCGATTGTCTTTTATATTCTCGGAACTGTTATAAAAAGCAAAGGAAGTCATTCATGATTTATAGATTAGTATAATTTTATCGAAAGTTAGTTTGAAAAGCAATAACCGAGCGGAAATTTTCTTTCTTTCCGGTTCTGTTTTTTGAAACCAATATCAACAATCTAAAATGCAATATTGAGTGAAAACGATAACGCCCTGTCTAAGTTGCAGTCGCATAAATTAAAATATGTAATACGGATATTAACAAAACCGGCTTATGAACGACGTTAATCTGTTTTTATAATAGTCCAAGTAAAACCTACAAATCAGGTCGATTGGTACACCCCAGTACACTTACGGATTTACATCTGTACTTCATTCGTTAGTCGCTTTCACTTACGCATATTAAACCCTAATATCACGCTTTGTGCTTTTCGGCAATGACGAAAACAATTGTTATGCTATTCCATTTCGTTGTGCGAAGCTAAGTCTATTTCTTTTTATTAAGAGAAAGAGGATATTTATTATCAGACAGTTTTTGATGTTTCCCCTGCAAACATTAACGAAGTTAATGATTTGACAACCTGTTACACTTTATTTCTTTATTGCTTGAACTTTCATTGAAATCGGATGAGAATTGTGCCCTGAATAGATAGAATAAATATTTTATATCAATATACAGTTCTTTCAATAGAAAGAACTATATATATAGCCCATTTTCGCGGAAATATTTTGTCCTTGAGCGATTCGCGATTCACGACCGCAAATCTTGACGAAATATTATTATTTTTTATTATTTATTATTTATGAAACAAAGTAATGATTCCACACAAGAAATATAGGTTATTGATATTGTTTTCCCTTCTTACAATTAGTCTAAAAGTGTGGAAAGTTGAACTTTGATTGGCTGTAGTAGTTGAGTATTACTCTATTATCAATTTATTTTGAAAGTTAGCAAAAGATGGTTCTTTCCCCTGAGGCTTGGGATAAATCAAGACATTACTCTTCATCAATTGATGATTTTCTTATACGGAAATACCACTTAGTCTAGCATATATGTGATTTACCTTTCATATAATTTGAAACTCATTTTCTGCAACTTTGTAAAGAGAAGTTTCTCTTATCCAAGAAGCGTATTTACCAAAAATTTTGAACGTTCAAATGAACGAAATATTTTTTCCCAATTCTATTTTATCCAGAAATGTTATTTCAACTAAAAATACCAATGGCCATTATAAATTTCTTCCATATTTTTCCATACAACATTAATGTTAATGGAATTGAATTAATATTTTAAGATTGTTTATAGTTTCAAATACAATCAATACAAAAATTCGCTCATTTGAACGTTCAGAACTTAAACCACATAGAAGCTTTAAAAAATAATTTTATTACAATTTTAGAGTCAACACAGAAAAAACAAGGACTGAAAGTGTTTACAGCTGAAATCAGTTTTTAGGCTGAATTTCAGTCTTAAGTCACTTTTTAGTCTTGTTTTAAGACTAAGAAATCTAAAAACAAGACTAAAAACTGACTTAAGACTGAAATTCAGCCTAAAAACTGATTTAAGCTGTAAACACTTTCAGTCCTTGTTTTTTCTGTGAATTTTTTGATAATTGGATAGTTTTTTAGTGAAAAAATCTCCTTATTCGTGGGTTATTAAGTCAGTTCTATAAAACTGATATGGTAAACTCTTTCTGCTCTCAGACAGTCATCCTCTCTAGGTTTTTATAATAGTATAATTCTAATAAGGTATTTTACATTTGCCACTGAACTACTTTCCACGTACAATAACGTTATTATGGTTTTTTTTTTTTTCACTTTTTACCCGCACCTAGCTCGTTCCTTTCAAATGCCTACAGATCAAGGTGAATTGTGCGAAGGCGTTTCATCGTGATGCTATTGTATTGTTTGAGCTGTGACGATTTAATGACACCCGGGATATGTGAAAAAAGTGGTGAAAATCGCTATAAAGAACTGCATAAAACGAAAAACTTTCTTATTCAAATTTTTGTGAATTAGCCTAATTTTATAAATGACATAAACAATGAATAACACAACCTTCGATCGTGAGTTTAGCCAATGCCCTTCATCTTTGGGATAAAATTAGAAATATTATTGTCATTATAATGTATTCTTTACCGAGTATGATTGGCATTGGCCAATCATACGTGAAATGCCGTGTAAATACATGCGTAGGTGAGGAATAATTGTCACTTTCCTTTTGTTCCTTTGCATAAAATTACTCTCCTTTCACGGACTATCGAATCGCATTATATGAAATGCAATCCCGTAACGACTGTCGATATTTGCAACTTTATACACTCTTTCTCCCTTCCTTCTGTTGAGAAATTCCAGATTATATATATATATATATATAATATTTCTTGATATGATTTAACTTTTCGTTGATTCGCAAAAAAATGAGAATCGTCTTTCAAATTAAATTTACTCATGCATAGTACATGCAAATAGCATCTTTCTTTATTTGAATAATAAAACTTTTTAAGAACATTTGCTTATCAATATGCAAATGTATAATAATGTTACAACTAAATTTTGGGGACACAGGTATATAGCTTATGGTGCGAACCTGTCTTGTCACGTCTGCTTTTGTTGGAAACATTTACATGCTTTAGCATTTACTTAGAGGCATTTCTCCTGTCAGTATGACAGGAACTTATAATCAGGCTCATATGCATGTATTTAATAATTTGCAACAGTATAAGAGCCGTGCCTGTGTTTCATGAGATTGTGTGGGTGACATAACTGTATGTATAATCACACGTATACGCACGCAACGGCACAGGTCTTTACTGGATTCTTACCAGGTGTTAAAATGTTAAGGTTCAAAAACATGTCATATTTTGAAGAGGACAAAGTTTTTAAAGTCTTCCATTAACGCTTTTAAAATCTGAAATACTTTTCAGAGCAGAACTTTAAAACAGTTTTCGAAAGATTTTCTAAAAGATAAATTACTTACAAATGTCTTTTGGCAAATTTTGCGTAATTTTATGTTTCATGAAATGTTTTTACAAATAATTTCTCTAAAGCGCAAATCTATTTATAATTGGAATAGACTTTTATCCAAGATGAATAATTATGATTAAATTTCCAGAGTAACAGCTAAAACAGGTATCTCATATCCTATTGCATATTCGGATGAATAACAAGTGGAAAGTATATGGGAATTAGAAATTTTTTTAAACCAGGTTCTTTTTTTTTTTGTTTTATGAGAAGCAACTCAAGATTGACAAAAGAATAAAAAAAGAATATTGTGTATAAATCAGCAGAATCATCGGTGATTGACCGATATTGGTTGGCGAGAGCCTTTCACCAAAAAACTTGGTCATCGCTTGATTGAAACTAAAGAATATAATAAATAATATAATATAATAATTATGGCTTTAATCTGTGGGATTATATACATATTTTTTAGCAAATAATTAAATTCTAAATGTAGATTTATATAATTTACAGAAAAATTATTGCCAGCTCTATTGTGACTTATTTTATTGCTAAATTACATTGATATATTTGTTGTGTCTTTCTGTATACAGATTGTAAGTTTAGATTCTAGAGATTTTATCAGGTACAGAATCCAGACGTCCTTGTCGATCGCCCCGCATTAAAATTCGACCCTGAAGGGCTATTTCAATTCAGGAAGATTAATGATCCTACTATAGTGTCTCGAAAGGAATGTTCCTCCATTCAGAAAAATATTTCTATAATACTCAATTTGCGATGTTTAATCTCAATTATTTCTTATTCGACTTAATTCATCTGTTCAATTTATTTTTCATTCTTATTTTACTTTGTTTTTAAAGTTAAAAAATAAATCACCTAATATTTTTCGCGTTTCATTGAAATAGAATGAATTGAATTAAATTGAATTGAATTGAATTTTATTGAGCTAAAAGAAAATTTACACACTTTCTATAACAAGCTAGAAAATTGGAAAGGTTACACACGCGACGTAAATATAAATTGAAACATTTTATCTAGCTCGTGGGTCACGATTTTTAGTCTAAACTTTAAAGTCCAAATGGCAAAACGCTCTGCTCGAGTTTGCAGTGTTTGTGAGCAAACTAGTTAAACTCGTCGAGAGCGAGGACAATTTTAAGAAAATCAATTTGCACGTTGAATAACAGGTCAAAGAAACGTAATGTAAAAAGTGCAACAGTGAAAGCGTCGACAAGCTACTAAAAACACGAATGACTTCTATCAACATTGGAGTAATCCTTTCAATTTCATCAAAAATGATATTAGGACATTTATTCTTCTATCTAATTGCTATAGATAATATGAGCTTATAGAAATATTTTTCAGTTACTTATCAGTAATCAGGTAATTAGACAAGTACTCTCCAGCAAATACTTTGCAGGATTTCCTGATACTATCTGATACTGATACTTTCCTAAAAAATAATTTACGAACACAACGCTAATTGAGTTCTACCTAGAAAAGGTGATATTTTAAACTACCAAACTCCTAGTTAACACGATATGAAATTTTCGTTAAATACTGCGAGTGTATTAATGCATACAACATTCTAATAAGAGTTGAGAACATAAAAATAAACATGAGTCCATAATAAAGAAAATAATAGTAGGTACATTTTTATTGCACTCATTTTCCGACTACTTGAGTATATAACTCTGAATTCATAGTTATGGAGACACGTATACATGTGGCGCAATCGCGAGCAAAAAAGCTGATTTTCATTCATAAACCGTTCAAGCGTCGTAATAGTTATTGTGAGTTTGCGACTGTGCGGGTATTGACTAAAGACAATGATAATTCGCAAATTCCTATATACTTCCACTTTCACGAGAAAATAACAATTCTGAATCTATTCATTCTACTGTAAAACCTTATGAGACTGCACAGTTTAGCGATCGATAAAAGAAATTAACCTTCAATTAAGGATCTGATGATGACAAACGAGGAAATAACAGAGAATAATGATCGAGGAAACAATTGAGTAATCGTTCAATCTTTCAAAGAACGTGAAATCAAATATCTTTTCTATTTAAATTATACAATTCATTCATTTCATGAATTTTATTCGTGTTTTTTCCGAGTTTAAAATTACTTTCGAGTGCTTCACTTTGAATTAATTTCATTTTCATTGAATTAATTTAATTGGCCACAGTGTGCGCCATGGCGCTTCGGTATGCGCGCGAAATTTAAACGATAGAATTGCTTGTATCCAGAAAAACAGCCGAATGGGAAATATTTTTTTTTACAGATAAAAATAATAACATTTTTACAGCTCGTCTTTGTGGGTATTGAACAAGGCGGAAGCGAAATGATAAATATAAGAAATTGTTGATGGACTTGAACATGTGACACTTTATACGCTTTTTCGTTATTACTTTTTTCCCCATTCTTGGCCTTTCGTACGATCGACATTCCATCGTTCCTCGCCGCGCCCATTTTCCAGCACGTTGACTCAACGTTGAGTTTCGAGTTTAGCGTCCGCCTTCTGCTCGATGCAACGGTATGTATATATACATATGTACATTTATACGTATAATGTATATGTATATATACCTTTATGGGAATCGTAGCAATCACTTCTATATAGCTATCCATGTACGTATTCGGTGTACACATACATATGAGAATAATGCAACCACAAATACGCACTTGTGTTTATACTTAAACTTAACAAGTATCCATAAGAGGTAACACACACTCGATTCTTTCGCGAAATTCCAAACGAGATCCTCGAGCTTTCAATATTATGGCGACGATATATCTTCTCTATAAAAATTGGAATTTATGTCTTATGTAAATTTCTTACAAATAGTACTGTGTACTCTCTAAACTTGAATCAGTGAAATTTAATTGATTACCAGTCAAATTCCATTGATTTTCAGTGACTCTTTTCTCACGATTTTAATTAGTGAAAAATCTACTGGAAATCAGTGAAAAGTCACTAAAATTTTTAGTAGTTTAGTGAAGATGACTGAAAAATTCAGTGACTTTTGACTGATTCAATTTTAGAGAGTATGAACATTTCCAAAGATCTATATTTTTTGGATATAAAAGATCAGCAACACCTTTCAAAAGTAAATTACAAAAAGTATATGAATAAAGTTTCGAACGTTCAAATGAACGAAATATTTTTTTTTTAATTGTATTTTATCCAGAAATATATTGCCAACTAAAAATAATCAGGATTACTAGTTTATTTAATTCTTTATTATTTTCAATGTAAATTAATCAATATTTAAAAACTTTTTGTAGTTACAAATACAATCAATACAAAAATTCGTTCATTTGAACGTTTAGAACTTTTCAATCATCAAAAAGTTTGTTTGTAAACTTTACTGTAGGAAAATTTGTAATTGATTTAATTGTATAAGTGTTAAATAGCACAAGGATGTTTAACTTAAGTAAAGAAGTGTCTAAGGAGACTTGAGACTTTTTTATTTAATAATTGAGAAATTGACGAATCAATCAATTCTTTTCATATATGTAGTAATTTATTAATCAGAAAATTTGACACACAGTATAAAAAGCATATCAATGACAGTGAAACTACAGCAACGAGCAACAGTTTCGAAATATTTACAGGTGCACTAATTTGCTTCGACCTTGAATTTCTACATTCGTTTCCAAGATTTCATCAACTTGACCTTCGACCCGAACATTCACCCAGGGCAAGAATAAAGGAAGCAAGGAAGAGTCTTAATTCTTCCAGAACTTCCGCCTCTTGTTTGCCAGGAAAAAAGTAGTTTTCAAGATAGGCTCTCATTAAGCGTCTAATTAAAAGGGCAGCCCTCATTAGATGAAATTGAAACCACCCAGAGTTAAAATGTTGAAATAATTGTTATAAAAACAGAAAGTGAATTAAGTTGCACAACTCACATCAAATGTTTAATTGCGGAATTAGTTAAAAATTAGTGAAACAAGATATTACTTAAAATCTGATAAATGTTGAGTGACTAAGCCAGATTGAATTTTTGTAGAAAATAACATGCCAAATGCCGGTATAGGTTTATACGCTCGAGTGCAATGGAACGTCAAAAAATCAGAAATATAGATAGAGTGCATTTTAATATAGCAAAACTTACGAAACGTTATTTATAGCACTTGCCAATTCCGTCTCTCGTAAAACAGGAGAACAGGAATTTTCTTTAGTTTTTTTTTTCTTCCACTAATTTATAATTTAGCTTAGTTTTTTTCTTATAAAATCTCTTATCAGCTACTTTGCCGATGTGTCTGCTTTTCACTTCCGCAGTTCTGAACTTTCTTTTTACCTTTTCATATACACTCGCTACTCAGGTTGTATTCCTTATAAAAAATGTTTTATATTAGCAGGTGAGGAGAATAATTGGTGCACAAAATTATTCTTGTGAAGTTGAATTTCAAAATAAACTCAGAAAAAATTGAGTTATTTATTGAACAATGCGAAAGCTGAAGGATTTTATTTCTTCTGAAAGTGTTTAAATGTCAGAATATATTTATTATCGAAAAGGTTAAGGTAATCGCTGCTCTACTTTTGCACTTTCGGTTTATTCTTGTTCATGGAAGTGATTCTTCAAATTTCCAGACAGACTATTTCTTTTAATTAAATTTTCGTAGAATCAAATTCATCAAGTAAACTTTTGTGG
>UCOH01011421.1:0-15505 GCA_900474275.1 Synergus japonicus | reverse complement strand
GAAATATATTGCCAACTAAAAATAATCAGGATTACTAGTTTATTTAATTCTTTATTATTTTCAATGTAAATTAATCAATATTTAAAAACTTTTTGTAGTTACAAATACAATCAATACAAAAATTCGTTCATTTGAACGTTTAGAACTTTTCAATCATCAAAAAGTTTGTTTGTAAACTTTACTGTAGGAAAATTTGTAATTGATTTAATTGTATAAGTGTTAAATAGCACAAGGATGTTTAACTTAAGTAAAGAAGTGTCTAAGGAGACTTGAGACTTTTTTATTTAATAATTGAGAAATTGACGAATCAATCAATTCTTTTCATATATGTAGTAATTTATTAATCAGAAAATTTGACACACAGTATAAAAAGCATATCAATGACAGTGAAACTACAGCAACGAGCAACAGTTTCGAAATATTTACAGGTGCACTAATTTGCTTCGACCTTGAATTTCTACATTCGTTTCCAAGATTTCATCAACTTGACCTTCGACCCGAACATTCACCCAGGGCAAGAATAAAGGAAGCAAGGAAGAGTCTTAATTCTTCCAGAACTTCCGCCTCTTGTTTGCCAGGAAAAAAGTAGTTTTCAAGATAGGCTCTCATTAAGCGTCTAATTAAAAGGGCAGCCCTCATTAGATGAAATTGAAACCACCCAGAGTTAAAATGTTGAAATAATTGTTATAAAAACAGAAAGTGAATTAAGTTGCACAACTCACATCAAATGTTTAATTGCGGAATTAGTTAAAAATTAGTGAAACAAGATATTACTTAAAATCTGATAAATGTTGAGTGACTAAGCCAGATTGAATTTTTGTAGAAAATAACATGCCAAATGCCGGTATAGGTTTATACGCTCGAGTGCAATGGAACGTCAAAAAATCAGAAATATAGATAGAGTGCATTTTAATATAGCAAAACTTACGAAACGTTATTTATAGCACTTGCCAATTCCGTCTCTCGTAAAACAGGAGAACAGGAATTTTCTTTAGTTTTTTTTTTCTTCCACTAATTTATAATTTAGCTTAGTTTTTTTCTTATAAAATCTCTTATCAGCTACTTTGCCGATGTGTCTGCTTTTCACTTCCGCAGTTCTGAACTTTCTTTTTACCTTTTCATATACACTCGCTACTCAGGTTGTATTCCTTATAAAAAATGTTTTATATTAGCAGGTGAGGAGAATAATTGGTGCACAAAATTATTCTTGTGAAGTTGAATTTCAAAATAAACTCAGAAAAAATTGAGTTATTTATTGAACAATGCGAAAGCTGAAGGATTTTATTTCTTCTGAAAGTGTTTAAATGTCAGAATATATTTATTATCGAAAAGGTTAAGGTAATCGCTGCTCTACTTTTGCACTTTCGGTTTATTCTTGTTCATGGAAGTGATTCTTCAAATTTCCAGACAGACTATTTCTTTTAATTAAATTTTCGTAGAATCAAATTCATCAAGTAAACTTTTGTGGAATATAAATTTCATTTGAGATTTCATTTCAAATATTCTCCACTGTATCTGTCTGTAGGCTTTACGACAATAAAGCACGTCACAAATTGGATATTTTATTTCGAAAAGAAAAGAATTTCTCTCTATTGATTCTCTATTTCTATTAATGGTTGAATCTGTTGTATAAATATACGTGAGATGCCTCATCAGTGAACAGGTTGGATGAAGCAACTCAAGTCGATGAACAAATCAGAAAGGCGTATGTCTTAAACCGGCTCTAAGGTGGACGCTTTTTCGTCATATGAGCTCTTCAGAACCAGAAAAATGTAGAAAAAAGAGACATTATATTCCTTTTAGAAAATATTCGGCATCAAATATACGAATATATATTATAGAGATGTTGGAGATTATACATAAACTATAAGTGCATCAGTCTAGATGATTACAAGTCCTGGGATAGAAAAAATATTGTTTTCACATATAAAATAATCCACCAATCTTGATAAAAGTAAGTTGAAAGAAAAATTTAGTCTTTGATTTTAATTCTAATATTTACTTTGATTCTTTCACTTCAGACAAAGGTAAAAACTTATTTCCATAAATGATTTTGCTTTGAAAACGACATAACTCTAGGCAGCATGTTATGTTAATTAGGTCGATAAGAAAATCGATAAATATTGAAAAAAACCTATTTCGCAAAGGTCTCGAGTTAGTTTATTATTTTTAAAAAGATATTTCAGAAGATAAAATTGTAATGAGTTCATAACGAGGTCGGGTTGAAACAATAACACCTGACGAACTAGATAGTGACGCATGATGAGTAGAAGACCTATAAACACAGTCAAATCTACTTTGAAAGTTATAATAATATATTTGTATAACAACTTGGAATTGAGTTTGTAAGAGACTATAAGTTGTTAAATTTGAGGGATGGATTTAAAGATTAGATTCAAACTAAATTCATAACAAAGATGAGATACCAGATGGTTTCAAAGTTTCTCATTCCATGGTACATGTAATATATATATATAGAAAACGAGCTTTAAGAAAATTCACCCCGAAAAAAATACAAAGGAATTAGTATGAAATATTATACGAATTTTGTTTTCATTATTTTTTTTTTCAAGTATCAGGTGTTACAAGAAAGCACTTAGAACCTACATGGAATTTCTGTAATAGAATACCTAACATGGTGTCCTCCTACGTTTAATGGAAGGTTGCCTTTGTGCTAGACTTGAATGAACTTGAATGGCCTATGCTCTAAGATGTAAGAGCTCGAATCATTTAAAAATGCTAGCTTACAGGAACCTGTGGGCAGACCAGCTGTAGCTTCCTTGCATTTTATACAATCTTTTGCAACAATGTATAGAGGTATTCTTCTGTGGAGAATCAAAGAATGTCTAGGGGCTATTAAATTTATATTAGAACATGTGCCTATGAAGATCACCTGAACTAAAGATCCTCTAAATACTTTTATGATTTTTAATCTCGGAGTGATTTTCTTTAGCAAAGGAATATTGATTCTTCAGGAATTCAAGTAGATGATTAGCTTATTTATAACTGAGGATGACCAATGGAGACTGGAATGGCTGACTGGAGATGAGCAATAAGTATTATACGGAGATTTCCCAAGAATTTGATAACTGCTCATCCTCAGGAGGTCCATGATCGAGTAATGGGTCTACCAACCTGGATTTGGGCTCGCTTGACCTCCGTGTAGAGCCAGTTGTCCGTGGAGAAGGCAATAGCGAGAAGAGCTGTGGCAATAATGCCAGTTATGGTAGCCAAAGAGAGCGTCACAGCGGAGCAGGGCATCTTGGATAATAATTATTTTCACTTGGCACAAAAACAAAAACAAAAGCGTAACAAAGACGGCAGATTATTAAATATTCGAAATGATCCTGCACTACTGCTGTACGCCCTTTTCTCGAACACCTCAATCAAAACGATGAACTTTAATCACTCTTGGTGTCATTAATGATTCTAAAGATGTTTATTTGACTATTTGGAAAACAAATAATAGCACGACGACCGTAAGGTCGTGCTGATTGTTTATATTAAACGATTGAGGCACAAGTCGCGAAGCACGGAGCACATTATACCAATATTCTCTCGGCAACAACACTAACGGCTACTCGCGCCTCGGAGGAAAGCAGAACTCAAAGAAGTCGAGGGAACCGGTGAGGAGAACCGGAGAAGGTAGCCAGGTGGGGATGGATGGATAGCCTCAGGCAGGTATATTCCTGTGTTTTACCTTCGAAGGTGCTCAACCAAGCCAGCTAGGTGTATGGTACCCACGCAGAATCGTAACAAGTTTTCGCTGGAATAATGGAAGAGGTAAGGATGCTACCAGGTATGAGCAGCCGGGCCTGGCCTGGCCTGGCCTACCTACCTACCTGTTGCTCAAGGATCCCCTCAAGATTCAACGTCATCAATCTGCTCTGCGAGCGTGCATACCTGTCGCATTTTCATCTTTGCGTTTTTCCTTTTCCTGCTCCAGACTCCAGACTTGAGATTATATGCTGCTCAAGGACTTGTCGACCCAGAGAGAAGATCAGGGAATCAAGAAATTCTAGTAACTGTAATGGCGGTTTGGACCATTCTATTTTCAGCTTCCCAGACTGAATGTCTCCACCTAAATAAGAAGGGCTAAATTGAATTTAAATTGAGAAATGATAGTAATTCAGTAGGAATTAATTATTAAAAATGGGCCCAATTTAATTGGAATCTATAAGATTTGTGTATGTGACATTGATACGCTAATTGGGTTAGATCAGTAACTGTACATCTGTAGATAAAAACGCAACTTTTTAGCGGATTACAAGTTGCATAGGAAGAAGAAATAACACGAGAATCTTGAGGAAATTATGTATGAGAATATTTTCGCGGTGAAGAAATTATGAGTGGCGTGAATCTCGGAATAATTTTCCAAGAAAAACTGTATAGTTTTTTTTCCATACTCTATTTATTGGCTATAATATCACTTATTGTTATTGAATATTTATTGTTCCTTCAGTGATTTACTACATAAGTTCAGCTTTATATTACTTATTTACTCAGTACAAGTTGTCCCATAAAATACAAAATTTTACGATAGAGAAGAGTTCACCACATGTCATATATTTTAAACTTTTAGTTCAACTTTTCCAGAAATACCGCGAGTGAAAGTCGTGTAAGTGAAAATGACGGCGATATCATTTGTCGCTAAGTGCGGGTTTGATTAATGGAAAAGTATATATATAAGCTTATAAATCTGAAAAAATTGGGATTGCAGAAAGTGATAGCTAAAAATAATAAATACAGGAAAGATAATGTGCCTATACTTTAATTATCCATGTATAAAAAATGATCAAAATTATATGGTTGCTGTTAAAAGATCTTCCTCATTAAAAAAGAAAATTTTAATTAAAAAGAATACAGACTAAAGTAACGAAAGTGTAGAAAAACTTGTATACGTATAGAGCTTATTGCGAGTTTTAAGTACAACTTTACAACTGCTTATTATATTAACAATTGAATTGAAGAGCCGAGTGCAACAGCCTAAAGTTCTCATCTAATTGGTGGCTCACAAGATAAAATCTTACTGAATGAAACCATTTTTATGTGTATTTATATGTTTTATAAATTTTATTTTATACGTATTTATACAGCTCAACTATTTTAACTTCAACAATTATTACGATTCAGAATTTACTTAGAATTGGAAATATTTAAACACAAGATGAGACAAACATCTGCGAAAAATAGAACAGTTATATTTAAAATATAATTTTTTATATAAGTATATCCGAGCAAGCCTTTTATTCGGGAATTTTACTCGGCGAGATCATGCAACAGGTGTTCATTCATTCATTCATAAGGAGCGTCTTCATCGTGTTTTTCGCCCCCTGTGATTGAAATAAAAATATTTTGTAATTAACAATTACAACCATTTCAATGATTTTTAGAAAATATTCAAAACTTCAGAAACAATGAACACTTCGTAAGGTTGCTGAATTTCATATTTTTCATATTTGAAAGACTCATATTTTTAAAATATTCCTTTTAACTGTACTTCGATTTAGTTCTGAATTCGTTAACAGTAAATTTAACTGTATAGGTAAATTTTTTTGGTATCGTCCTTATAACACTAGAAATTAATTAGAATCCTTTCTTTTTCGTGAAGAAATTATCACATTCTAATATGTAATCTAAAATCAAAAATAGTGCCAGAATCGACATAATCACGGCGAAGAGATATTATTCTTGTCGGTTGCGGAGTGAAGTTCCTCTGAATGAGAACAGTTTTCTCAACTCGGGGTACCTGCAGCTCACGATCGTTCCTGTCGTACCTCCTCCTTTCTCGTCCCTCATGAATCTCATGATCAACCGCTCAAGTTAAAGTAACGTCGAGAAAATCAAAGAATTTATTCTTGTATTCTGATTGTGAGAGAGGGGCAACGGGAAGCGAAAAACCGCGTTTAAAATGCACAGCATCTGGACCAACCTTAAATTTTCTCTCAGTAACATTCCTTAATAATGAGATTATATGGGCGCGTGACATTTCAGAGCCAAATTTACTTAGCACAGTCTAAAAAATTCCGGGAATTCTCAGAATAAAAGGGAATTATTTTAATTCATTCGTCTAGTCTAATGCGATTTTTTTACATTTATTGAAATAAAAATATTTTTAAAAAAAGATTTCAAATGTCTCCAAAATCCAAAATTTTAATTTATTTACTAGAAAAAATTTACCTGCCATTGCCCGAGATTAGACGTACGTAAATTCAACCCAATATTTTTCTAATTTGTTTCTTTACAAAATTTTTAAGTTTAAGGATTAGTGAAATTTCAATTTTCTGAAGTCTGCCTCAAAATTGTTGTGGGAATATTTCTCACTATTTTTTTTTTCTGAAAATGACATTATTAGATTTAGTGTTATTTGAAACCTTCCAATTATGAGAGCAACAATTTCTCACGTAGAAATTTGTTTGCGATTGTTTTTGAACTCACTTCACGATCAGGATTCAGATAACTGAAAAAAAGTGTTAACGGAAAGGAACGATTAGGAGAAAAATGAAACTTCCTAAACCTTATCGCACATCAAATGTTCCCACGTGCGTCTCATGTTATTCCACATTGTTATAATTGGAGATCAAAATTACACCGTTTTCATTTAGGAAACCAAATAAGTATTCACAAAGCCAAAAGATTTTATTTTCTAAAATTTCAGTGGCATATTTTAATTTGCAAAATAAACGAAGTACGGATTGGTATTTTTTGAAATTTGAATTAATGAAATGGGATAAAAGTGTTACAGTAAAAAAAGAATGGAAAGAAATATTCACCAAAAGAATTTAAATTCAAACGCTTTACAATTTCCTCACCTTCAAGTCTTTAAATTTGAGGTCGATTCGTGGGGCTCTGGAGATTTGCACAGTAAAAAAGTAGCACACATTTTTTTGTCTCCCAGCGGACGTGAAAAGTTTTATAACATGTATGCATTCACTTAAGTAGTACTTAATGCATTTCTACAAAAAAACACTTCATGATTCCCCTATTTTCAAATTGTCAAAAGTGCTTAACGGTATTTTCTTGTTTTCTATTCTTTGCACTCGGGCCATGCACAAATTTAGTAGTACTGATTGTAACGGTTCTGGTATATTTGTTTTCCTTTTAAGCATCTGTTCGATTTCCGTTCCGAATGTAACGGACGACGTGATTAGATAATTTTTTTCATTGTACAGAAAATTGCCTACAATTAAAAGACCTTTCAAAACATGAGAAAGCTGTCTAGAATTGTTTCTCGAAAATTGAATCAAAACAGTGGTTTTACTTAAAATTTGGCATGAATTTTATTTTAACTGAAAATTTGAATATGGACAACAAATCTATTCTTATTGGTAATTTAAATAATTAATTAGTGTTGATTCAGTCGATTTTGAGTACTGAAGGATCGTATTCAGTACCTTTGAATGGTGAACCTTCCACATTCCACGCTTTCTTCAACATTTCCTCCATTTTCTGGAACAGATTTAAAAAATGAATAATTCGTTTGTTGTAGTTTTCTTTGTTAAAGAAAAAAAGAAAATTGCAGCCAACTTACCAATTGTTGAGAAGTAGGTTTTTTGAGTAACTTCTGCTGGTGATTCCACATCAATTCCTGTACTTTCATTTGTTCAGCAGTTCCCAGCTCATCTAAATTTCTCGAGCAATCAATTCTTGCTAACTCAATTTTCGGTTCTCCTTCGAACAAAGCGTCCCACCAACATTCTACCGTTTTTTCTAGATGAAGCTGTAATGTGATCAGTAGAGTTTATAATTTAGAAAATCGTTTAGAATATTATTTTGTACATACGGTGATATGCCGTCCAGGAATAGAGCTCCAAATCGATTCATCCTTTCGAATTTTCTTGCAGAAACGTCCTTCTAAAAGAGTTGTCCATTCTGGAATTGCAGAATCTTCTAATTCCGTAGAACTACTAATTTCTGCAGGATTCAATATGCAGCTTTTAGCAGCAATTTTGATCTCATCAGCGGTGATAATGACGTTCAGTTCTTTGACACTCTTAATGCATTTTGGAATCTTTACTAGGACATCCAAATCTACTATTGTTTGGGACCAGGTGTAATTATCTCGAATCGCCCCATTGTAGCTGTCAGCGGGTTGTTCTAGGAGTACTAGATTTTTGTTAGGTTCATCACCATTTGTTTCTATTTCCACTTCATGATCAATACAAGTTGGTGGAGATTCCTCAACGATTGACAGAGGAAGTGTGGATTCACGGGACTCGGAAAGAGTTTGTTGATAGATGGTCTTCCATTTGTAGAAAGAATTTATTATTAACTTTTCAGCAATTCCAGGGGGGAAACCGAGTTTCTGTTCTTCATCGGATTCTACGTAAAAATCTGTGCTGGAAGGCGAGTTTTGAATTTTTGACACTGCTGAAGACTATCGTTTATAAATGTCAAAAAACTTAGCTTTCGTTAATCCTTCATATCATAGTTAATTGAAAATAATATTAATATTATTAATTCATTTATTGGAATAGTATCTATATTTTTTAAAAGTTCTTTTCCAAGAAATAAAAAGGACTGAAAAAATTACTGAAAAGCAAATTTTTTTGTTTTTTGATACCTATAAACTATAGTAAAATTAAATAAGCAATTGTGTTTATAACTAAATAATAAAAGAGGGTTTAATTATGAACTTTTTAGTTTAAAATATTACAAATAAACAAGCTCTCTTCGTTATATGGATAAGGTAGATATTTAAACTGTAAACGTTTTAGAATAATTTAAAGTTTTGATCAAAAATATTTTGGAATTTATTACCGTCTGTACAAGAAGCCAAAGAAAGCGTCCAAAAAGTTTATTATATTCTTCTCTTCACTTAGAATTTGCAAAAAAGCCTGATCTTGTTGTCCATCCATTAGCGACATTAAATGTCAATAAAAAAATTGATTAAAAAAACCGAAAAAAGTTTGACATAGCCCCAAGCAGATGACACTGACGCTAGGTTATCATTGTTAGGTTGGCAAAATTGTATAAAATTGCAGATGGCACCACTGATCAAGAAACAGTGGTGCCATCTGTTTGAATTTAAAACATTTTTTACCGCGAAAAGCGAACGGTAAATGAGGCCAAAAATTTCCACCTAATATAAAATAAGTAGTAAATACTAATTCAATATCTCTTCACAGAATGATATGAACAAGGAATACAAATTGCAATGCTAAGATATATAAAAGAAAGACATTTTAAAAGGGCAATTCCTCGTTACAATTTTTTTATATTGATTGTATAATATAACGAGTATTTATTATTTTTAATGGTATTAGGCACAGATTATCAAATCCAAAAATGGTTTAAGTTTTTATGATTCAAAATTTATATAATTGGTTTTATTTCACCGTATTTCACCATCCAAAAATCATTTGGTAATTGGTCAATCTGGACAAGTTCACAGAAGCGCCACTGGCGGTATATATTTCTGAGATTCTAAGTCAATTCTCTTCCACGTTTTTTTAGGGTCCACTGTACTCTGTACTCTGTAGACTGTGTATTATTTACTTGCGCTGCAGTTTGTTATTAATTTTGGTGAGTTGGTTTGCATGTAGATTACATAAAGCACAAGAAAAAATAGAAAACAAAATATAAAAGTAAGATAGAAAAAGGGATGAGACATTGTAAACACATACATAATTTTTTGTTTACATACACGAAACTTTGGGTCAATTTATTCTTTATTAAAAAATATAGCATAGAACAAACTAGTCGCTTTTTTCTAGAAGAACAATCGCCTATATTTTTTAGAGACACATTCACACTGATTCTATAATTGTTTCATGAAGCTCTAAATCGTCTAAAACAACGAGGATTTCTTATGGATAAAAAAGATCGCGAGGTGGATATCTATCGCGATACACCCGTACGATACTTGGGTAATAATAAACAGTTTTTAGCGCATAGTATTTTATTTTACAAAGAAACCCTATAATGATATTAAAAAGTTCAATAAAAGTTATGAATGAGCATTGAAAATAAGTTAAGGGTGTTGGAATCAAGTTCTAATCTAAAAATTCGATTTCTTCATTTTACTCAATAAATATTAAATTTGGAATTTTTTCCCTTTGTAGAATTATTTAATTTTTATTTAGACTTATGCACACAGAGCGAGAAAATATAAAATACAAATATTTTTTAAGTAAAGTGAAAATATTTAATTTTGAAGTTAGATTTTGAATTCTTCATTTTATGCAAAAAGTATCGAAATTAAATATTTTTTGGCTCTGTACGTAGTTTTATATTTGAAAAAAGATTAGTGCTACAGACCGAAAAAATATTTATCTATAATTTTCGTTGAGTAAAATGGAGAATAGAATTTTGAGCTTAACATTTGAGCCCAACGCCCTTAAAGGCCTGAATTTTAAATTTTCATTTTGATAGAGGAAAGGAATTTCTAATCTCATGATAGGGTCTCTGAAGTAATTTTAGTTAATTATTTCTGAATCTTTGCATCGATGAACATTAATTAAAAAGCATCCCAACAATTTCAACAACATTTTTTATATGTACATCTTATGAACAAAATATCTTATGATGCAGGTTACACAAATGAAGTGGGGGAGGCTTTCAGAAACATCATTCCAAAATCAATCGTATGGTGCAGTTACATAGTTGCTTGTGGATATGTGCTCGCTGATACTTTGCACAAAGGATCCAAAGTTTACAAGGTTTGATTATGACTTGAATTCTTTCTTAAAGAGTTGAATTTTTTTCTACGTATATTGAAGTAGTAAAGAGAACTTTAAAATCTAACGAATTTTACAATTTCAGAAAGACTTTTCACCAGACAGAAATAAGAAGCTACTCCTAGCAACAGCTGACACACTGCTATGGCAGGGTTTTGCATCTGTGATCATTCCAGGAATAACAATTAACAGAATATGTGCAGGAGTTCTTTACTTGCAAAGAAAAAGTGTGAGAAACAGCATGAAAGGTCGATGGATCTCAACTGCTATAGGTCTTGCATCAATTCCACTGATAATTCGTCCAATCGATTTAGCAGTAGAAAATACAATGGATGTTACTTTCAGAAAATGGACTGAATATCATCCTCATCATGATGAATGAACAGGAATAAGTGAATGAAAGTATTAGGTCTAAAAAGGTTAGAATTAAATAGTACAAATTTTATTATAGGTAGTAAAAAAAGTTAATAATGTTAAAAAAAAACTCTGTAAGAGACTGTTGTGAGAACAATAAAAACTGGTTGACTTTATTATTATAAAATAGCCACTCTTCTTTATATCGAAAAAAAAAATTAAAATACTATTAATATAAATTCTACTATAAATATTAGTTATTTTTCATTTTTTATATAATTAGTTTTTGAAAGATGAAATTTTGATTATTTAAGGTGCAGATATAGAGTTGTACGTCGTC
Source organism: Synergus japonicus (assembly GCA_900474275.1). Classification (NCBI taxonomy): domain Eukaryota; kingdom Metazoa; phylum Arthropoda; class Insecta; order Hymenoptera; family Cynipidae; genus Synergus; species Synergus japonicus. The sequence continues at coordinate 4,132 of UCOH01011421.1, read as the reverse complement.
GATATAGAGTGGACGATATACCGTTGGTCGATAACGTTGAGAAGAATGGATAAGTCCTTAAGGTTGTCAAGAAATTCAAGAAGCCAGATGGTAAGAAAAATTATATACCTTCACTAATATATTTATAAAAATTCATAATATTCCAGAAGTTAAAAAAAAATAGTTATATGTATATAAAGTTGGTAGAATCCAATAATTATATAGGGACATGTGGTTCTTTACCATAAGAGTAATTTAATAATAAATATTTTTTCCTAAACCTAGGCCATTCTGTCTGTACGAAATGGAGGGAAATGGCCTATATTTTTTAAGAAAAAATATTTATTATTGGGAGGGTAAAGTTGGAGACACTAAATTTGCTCCGATGGTAATTACCACTTGCCCTTAAGAGGGTCCATTCAAAAATACGTAAATTTTTGCAGAACATATAATTACTTGAGAAAGAGAGGACTTGCTAAAATTGAAATTAATTTCTGATTCTTTAAATAAGTATTGTAATTTCGTTTCTACTATATTTATAAAAATATAGTAGGTACGTCGTTTACGATGATGTTTTCAATAATGAAAACTATTCAGATCCGACGATAGGAAATTATTTAATAGGATTCACCGTAGAATTTTTAAGAAGCTTGGTACGAATTACGAATTAACACCGCAGGACAGTCGAGGGCTGCAAGAATGAAAATGTCGTTTTAAAAATGACATAACAATACTTCGTATTTTAACAATACGTATTTTAAAAGTCATAATAAGTTTGTCATCCGTTACATTTTCATAATCTGCAAGACTATTGTCAGCCAGGGTTAGAATGATTATCGAATGCATTGAGATGCAATGAGTTACATGCATCCTTCTACTTTGCGTCTCGCCACGCAGTGGCCACAGAACAATGGGAATGAATCAGCGAACCAATGGACGAGCCATGCGACGTGAAATATATATATATATTTTTTAACGATCGACACTACGTCGCTTCACCAGCAGGAGGCGGTCATATTTCTTCCTTCGCGGAAAAGCATTGCAACCTCTTTACGTTTGCGAGGAGAGACGTGGGCATAAACTTCCAAAGATTATGTTCTCAGTTTACAATGAGTGGTGTGAGTGATGCTCTTATTATTACGCAAAATAATTTTGTACACGATTTTATACATATCGATCGTAACACATTCCGTGCAAAAATTTCAATTTGGCCCTAATCGAGACCCGAACATCAGAACTGAACCTGAACTATATTGGGTTATCTAGACGAGGTCAAACTCGAAATCAAACGTGGAATCCGATCAATGCCTGAATAGTTGACCCGGCTTTGCAGCCAGATCTGGCGCAATTTTAAACCCCATTAATTTTCTACTCCTAAATCTATTTTGTACTTTTATTTTATTTTTTTTTCATTTCTCAGCTTTGCAAAGGTTTTTTAATTTATTCAAAAACCACATCACTTCTGATGAATGTTGAACAATGTAAAAAATACTGATTTAAATTAAAAAAACGTGGATTTTTACAGTTCAAGCATTATTCGGATGTTTCCTGTGCAGAATATTTCTCATATATAGTTAAAATCCTTAATCCGACACCATATTTTTTTAGACATACACAAACCAATTCGATTTATCATGTCGTTTTAAAGATTTTCGGTTTTCTCGAAAAGGATATGTTTGCATAAGGAGACACGTGAGTGGGTCGAGAATATTTGCAAGAGATCAAGATCAGTCTTGAACGGATCAATACTTAGGAAGTTCCTCTCTTTCCGGGTATATATATATACTAGGTCTGTGCAGATTTGCGCACCATAAAATAAATTGCGAAGGGGCTAAGGGACGAAACGACAAAAGTTTTTTGAATTTATCCAACAGCGGCCTCTGGCAGTTACGATAAACTCTTCTCCCCCTTATCCTTACGACCTTAGCTCTAAAAAAAGAGGGTGGACTTCCCCTAAGCGCGCAAGAATGGCGCTACAAAAATATATATCTACATTACGTAAGATCAGTCCTTAGAATACTGAAAATGTTTACTTTCTTGACGAACTTTATTGGGGTCGTCGGGAGCTCAAGTTATGTGTATTATCTGGTATTATTATACCATAACTGAACCCCGAAAACAAGATATTCTCTTATTATAGAAAAATTGTAAATCTTCGCTTCGTTGATATCGCTATTCTTAACAAAAAGTTATGAAATATTTTTAAAATCTTTAAATTGTTTCAATTCTTTTGAAATCCCTTAGACTATATTTTCATAGTTTTTTGAAATCTTTTACATCTTTTGAGATCTGTTGAAATCCTCTTGAAATTTTATAAAATTTTTTTGAGCAAAATGTTCTTATAAAAAATGATAATTTGAAAGATTATAATACAATCTTTAGAAAACATTATAAAATATTTTTAAATTAAATTAAATTAATTAAATTTGAAATCATATGCGGTCTTGCTTTAAGGCCAGAGATGGACTTAAATCTATATAAACATTTTAAGCACTGGTAATCGAAATCAAAGTACACTTTCAAAGCAGTTTCACTGACAAACTAGTAAGCTCATAAAAACAAAGTTCACAGTTCAAATAATAATCTAACAGAAAACTAAAAATGCGGTTCCTCACAACTCATGAAGTACTCACAATTCATTTTGGAAGCTATATAGCAGGTTTACTCAAGCTTCCAAGTGAAACCTCAATTAAATTTTAGCAAACTCTATTGTCAATAGACCCTCGCAAACTTTTGAAAACTCTAGTTGAAAGAGCCTCGATGAAACAGGGAAACTCTTTAACAGAGCCTCGATGATTTTCTCAAAGGTTTTGCAACAAGCGACTGTCTCAAGGAAATGTATCAAAAAGATGTTTCTAACTCGATGAAAAAGCGTCTGTGAGCTTTAAAAGAGAGAGAAAACTAAAAAAATGCAGTGTATATAAATGAAAAAAATATTGGCTGTTAGGTATTTGAGGAGTATAAACTTATATTATTGGAGACTATAAAGGCATGCCAATGTGTGCCCAACTATAGTTAGCCCAAATAAAAAAAAAAAAATAAATAAACTATTGTTTTCATTATATGATTGATCAAATGCAAAGTATGATCAATATTACACTTTTTTCAACACTGAGAAAAATGTTTGGTGCGGACAACAAAACTTTCTGTTGCTATAGAAACAACAAAAATTGTTTGGTTGTGCCAAACTTGGTTCTTTCAACAAACTTTTTGTTGAACCAAGAAAATTCATTTAAGGGCATGTGTTACTTACCATATGAGCAAATTTTTTCTACAATTTTTACACTTTTAAAAAAAATTTAGTCAATATCCGTCCGTGTTCACGTTCTTGACGGACGTAGACTATAATTTTTTTGAAAATATAAAAATTGAAGACAAAAAACCGGGTTTAAAAACTTGCTCATATGGTAAGTAACACTGCCCTTAAACCAACAAAATCTCAGTTTTGGTTGAATTAACAAAACTTTGGTTGGCACAACCAAACATTTTTCTCAGTGAATAATTCATATTCCTGACTTTTATTAAAACTAAAGTTTCTAGAGCCAATTAATGTTCAGTTTACAATTGAGTGTCCCCATGCAAGAACAAGACATAGATTTTTCTAGCCCGCTGGCGTTGGCCCCTGACGACTAAAAATCGAAATACGAAATTTTGAATTTTAAAACATAGATTATTGTAGATAATTATATTCCGCATCTTTTTTTCCTTTGCAAAAAGATCATAACTTTTTTAGATTTTTCAAAAATTGCAAAAAACTCTTTTTTTTGAAAGTCAATTTTTAATCCGATTTTTGTCTTCAACTCGTGTTCAAATCCACAGTTTTCGGAATTTATTCATAAAATTTGTAGGAAGCATTCCTTATAGTGTTGTTGTTATGACGGTTAGCGATAAAAATTTTCAACTTTATTCATAACAATATAAAAAATTATTTTCTAGGCTATTTCATAATTCGTTCCACAAAACGTTTGAGCGTTTCGTTTATCGAGGAAAGTTTGAGCAATTAAAAACTTCCTGCGGAGAAGTTGTTCAAAAATGTACAAAGAAGTTTTCTGCAAAGGCTTTTTTCAAATAAATCAATAGGTAAAAAACTGTGCACGCTAAACTTTAAGCGCACGACTGATCTTCTATGCGTGTATTATGCCGAGTCGGGACG
>UCOH01011420.1:0-16789 GCA_900474275.1 Synergus japonicus | reverse complement strand
CAATGGATTTGTCGGATCGAATGACCGATTGGATTGTCCTTTGGTATACTCTTTTAGTGTCCTAAAATGAAGGTCAAGTTCGTTGGCCAGCCATTTTGGATAAAAATTTAAAAAGTTGGAGCATTTTGAAAATTTTTGAAACCACTTTTTTTTTAATTTAAAAACTCTAATAACGGATCTTCGTAGTACTCAAAAAGACGAACAATTTTTCTCAATGACTTTTTTGGATAAAAAAAAATTGAAAGACTTATAATATTTTGAAAATCCAAAAAAATGAAATAAAATTTGAATTAGAAGCCAAACAACGCACGATATGAAAAAAAGTTTAAAGATGAAAAATGTTTCTTTTTGAACACTCTATAGGATAGATATAATAACTTTTTGAATTTCCTTAAAAAATCTAAAAATTAAATTTTGAGCCAAATAACACGATACAGAGAAAATGATAACAAACAAAATTATTAGCCTTAAAAAGATCTACAAGTTCCCCTTGAACCATTTTTCAACAGGATGAGTAATTTTCGTTTTAATCATGAAAAAGATTGTTAAACAAAGCCGAGCGCGAAGCGCGAGTGTCCTGATGAGAATGTGCTCCTTAAGGTCAATAGAACCTTAAGTAAATTAGTTTTCGTTTGCATTCCATTCCATTTTGTAGTAATTTAAATAAAAAAAATAGGTGCCAATGCGCGGAGCGCGCAAGCTTTGTTTAACAATATTTTTCATGATTAAAACGAAAATTACTCATTCTGTTGAAAAATGGTTCAAGGGGAACTTGTAGATCTTTTTAAGGCCAAGAATTTTGTTTCTTATAATTTTCTCTGTATCGTGTTATTTGGCTCAAAATTTGAATTTTAGATATTTTAAGGAAATTCAAAAAGATATTGTGCCTATCCTATAGTGTTCAAAAAGAAACATTTTTCATCTTTAGACTTTTTTTCATATCGTGCGTTGTTTGGCTTCTAATTCAAGTTTTATTTCATTTTTTTGGATTTTCAAAATATTATAAGTCTTTCAATTTTTTTTTATCCAAAAAAGTCATTGAAAAAAATTGTTCGTCTTTTTGAGTACTACGAAGATCCGTTATTAAAGTTTTTAAATTAAAAAAAAAGTGGTTTCAAAAATTTTCAAAATGCTCCAACTTTTTAAATTTTTATCCAAAATGGCTGGCCAACGAACTTGACCTTCATTTTAGGACACTAAAAGAGTATACCAAAGGACAATCCAATCGGTCATTCGATCCGACAAATCCATTGGATCCGACAAAATGCACACGTCTATTCAATTTCTTTCCTTTACCTTTCATCGAAATAAGATCAACAGAAAGCGAGGTATTTAAAAAATCTATTTTTTTTTAATTTAGTAAAAATAAGAATAAATGCAAAAAAAGAAGTTTTTGAAAATTGTTTTACTTCATTTCCTCCTCTTGAATCACTATCGTACTTTGCCGATAGAACGCCTCAGAAAAATCCGCAGAGGGAAATTGCCTCGAAAAATGAGTCAAAAATAGTCCACTTGGAAGAATCATAACTTTTGAAATATTATAACTAAGACTTTACTCTTTTTGCTTTATTTATTTACCTTAGAATTTTCCACATTAACTTTTTAAAATTTCAACTCTTTTTTGTAGGACTCAATAGAAATCCACGCAAACTTGAACTTTAAAAATTCTTTTGAAAAAAAATATATAGTAGGCAAATATTAGTAAAATATTCTATTTCAGCCTCGTTATTATCAATTGTGAAAGTTAAAATGTTGATAAGGAACTAGAATATTATTCGAAATGAATTAATGATCACCAGCCATAAAAATCTTTGGTTTCAATTTTAAATTCTCATTCGAAAATGTCGATATATATATTGTGGGGGATTTCATATCAAGTGAACACACTTTTGAAACCGATGTCATCTGATCGGGCACAAACTTGCACAAAGTTTAGTCCTCTTGATTAGTAGTTACCACACCAAATTTGAAAGAGATTGGTCAAAAACTTGCCGAGTTGGAGGGGGTGGAATTTTGACATTTTGGTTAAACAGCCCCTGTTTCGGATCCATATAACTAATAACCTATGGCATTTAGAAAATTTTTTTCCAACACGTTTTCGACAGATTTTTCTTCAGTCTTTTTTAAAAAAATATATATAAATATTTTTTAATCCAAAAAATGAACGATTTTTTGTAAATGAATAGTATTTTTAACTTTCTCTCAAAAAAGGACGTTTTTTTTTTGTTTTTTCTTCATCTCAAAAGAAAGCTCAGGTCACTTCCTTTCAGATCCTTTGGATCCAAAAGTGGGCTGATACTTGTTTATCTATCAAAATTAACATCGAGTATCTTGAAACACCCATAACGCTAGCTCTCGAATGTTGTTAGGTGGAATCCATGACAAGTGATCTCAAAACTTTTCGTGCTTGAATGGGATTTGCATTTAATTCGGTGTAATCAGTCATTTAGAAGCCTAGAAAAACCGTAATAAATATTTTTGAAAAATTCCAAAAAATGGCGATGATATGGGACTTGGAAATTTTGTTGACCTTTTGTCTGGAAACATCATATCTTTGTTTCTAATTAACCGATTTAGCTTTTTAAGGTCTCAAATTTTTTCTAATAAAACGTAATTTCATATAAAAAAAATCAAAACGAAAAAAAATTTTTTTGACTTCTTTTTGTAAACTCAAAAAACAATAAACGCGTTTTTTAAAAAACGCAATTTTTTATTTTTTTTATTCTGTTGACAAATAAAAGTCTACATGGACTTTACAAGTTCTGTAAATTTCATCGTGGGCAATTCAGTAGTTTATGAGAAAAAAATTAAAATGCAACATCGTGCATGACGTTCTAACCAGTTTTTATACACTTCATCATGCAGGACGCTGCATTTTAATTTTTTTCTCATAGACTACTGACTTGCCCACGATGAAATTGACAGAACTTGTAAAGTATATGTAGACCTTTATTTATTAACAAAATAAAAAAAATAAAAAATTGATTTTTTCAAAAATGCGATTTTTGTTTTTTGAGTTTACAGAAAGAAATCAACAAAATTTTTTTTCATTTTGAATTTTTTTATATGAAATTACGTTTTATTAAAAAAAATTTGAGACCTTAAAAAGATAAATCAGTTAATTAGAACCAAAGATATGATGTTTCCAGACAAAAGGTCAACAAAATTTCAAAGTCCCATATAATCGCCATTTTTTGGCATTTTTCAAAAATATTTATTATGGTTTTTCTAGGCTACCAAATGACTGATTACATCGAATTACACGCAAATGCCATACAAGCACGAAAAGTTTTGTGATCACTTGACATGGACTCCACCTAACAATATTCGAGAGCTAGCGTTATGGGTGTTTCGAGATACTCGATGTTAATTTTGATAGATAAACAAGTCTCAGCCGACTTTTGGACCACAAGGGTCTGAAAGGAAAATATCTGTGCTTTCTTTTGAGCTAAAAAAAAAACAAAAAAAAACGTCCTTTTTTGAGAAAAAGTCAAAAATATTTTTCATTTTGAAAACAATCGGTCAAATTTTGAATTAAAAAATATTTATATATTTTTTGTTTAAAGATTGCAGAAAAATCTGTCGAAAATGTGTTGGACAAAATTTTCTAAATGCCATAGGTATTAGTTGCATGAATCCGAAACGGGCTGTTTGATCAAAATGTCAAAATTCCACCCCCTCCAACTGGGCAAGTTTTTGACCGATCTAGTTCAAATCTGGTGTGATAACTACTAATCAATAGAACTAAACTTTGATCAAGTTTGAGCCCGATCGGATGACATCGGTTTCAAAAGTGTGTTCACTTGATATGAAATCGCCCATGTATATAACTTCAAAATTTTGGAATGTGAGAAACAGAACTCTTTAATAAAAGTGAAATCTTCGGCTTGAAGTAATTGAAGTGAAAAGTGTTTATAAATAAAGAATTTTAAATGAAATGCTTTAAAAACAGAATAAAATCAAATGTTAAGAGATTAGAAAGAAATAAAAAAATCTGTAATTGTGTAACATTTAAGATTGTACATTTGTTTATGATGACAATACTACTGTTTAGCTCAGACTACGTGCAACAGTGGATTAGGAAGAGTGGTCTACGAGAGGTTACCTGATCAACAACTACAAGGATTTGATGAAGAAGTAGTAAGTCAATTTATCTTATTATAAAAAGATGATGGTGAAAAACGTCGAAAGTCGAGTCTCCTTTTTCCGTCGCGTAGGTATCGATAAAGATTTTCGAATTTGATTTCGTTATTCATCATTTGATCACTAGTCTAAACTCGAAATACGGTACAGAAATTTTCAACCAAGTCTTCCCTCTATTTTCAATAACTAAAATCCAAAGCATGCGGTACTGTTGTCAAACTAAGCATTTTTTTATGTCATGTACTTTATAATGAACAACGTGCTATGGGTATTATTTTCTTTTATACCCGTGTGGAAATTGCCAAATGTTTGCCCAATTGCGAGTTTGGCTCCATCTTGGAAAATTATTTTATGGCTACAACAGGATTAATATCTTAAATTTAGTTAGAGCCAACTTTGTTTCATAGCTCGATTGCAGCGCCATTAACTTGGCTCTTGAACACAAGTATGTAGATGACAAATAGGTTGGTTTGTGGTTATGGACGTGTTTGGTTATGGCGAGTGTTTTTGTGATTTTGTAAGTGTTATTAATTATTAATTATTATTAAAAATGCCGAAAGTGAAAAGTACTCGACGCGTTCAGAGGTATCGAGCAATTTGCAACAATCCAAGGTTCCAGAACGAAAACGAAATTAAGTAAATTAATCATAAGTATAATATTTATGTTTATTTAACCTAGACATAAAATGTCTTCTTGTATTCTCGGTAAAAAAATTATTATTACGACAAATAATCCAGTGCAGTATACTTTTTATAAAATGTTCAATTATGTATTTTAGATGATGTTTAAAAATAAATAATTTTACTTTTATAAATGTTTTACTCATTTTTATTTCAAAAAATAATTTTTTATTTTAAAATGTCTGAGACTAAAAAAATTAATATAGCTATGTTGGGGCCAAGTCGATCGGTAAGTTAGGCTCTGGCCGGGTTAGGCGTTTCATTTTTGGTTTGGTCCTGTTTAGATCCTCAAGTTGGGGCCAAGTTTGTCCTAGCTTGGGCCTAGCTAGCGCCAATACAAAATTTCCACACGGGTATAACTCATTTGGCTGCGGCATGTCACAATGTGATAATAATGCATGTTGTTAAGGTTGGGCCAATTTCGTCGTCCAGGTTGGACCACCCAAATTTTTTTTTCAACGTAAATGTTGCAACGTAATAACAAAAATAACATTATATAACTGAATAGTTACCTTGAATTATTGGGGAAAGACGAATTTTTTAGAAGAATTTTTTAAATTAGTTTTTGGAGGTGGTCCAACCTTGAGTACATGCGCCAACCTTAACCAACTTTTTTTTTTCTTTTTTAATATTCTTATTTTTCTTTCAGTCGAAGTAATTTCCTTCTAGGTCACAAAATTTATAATATTTTAATCTCATTTTTGTTCTGTATTGAAGTACCTACTGAAATTATTTTTTAAACAAAAGATATTGACAAGAGTCAAGAATAATGTCCAACTTTGACGACATTCTCCTAATAGATGTTGAAAAAAGTATAGAATATAAATTTAATAAATTTTATTAATGTGTTTATTAAGACAGAAAAGCTCTTAGGTTTTGTTCGTCACGTTTAACTCTTTGCGTTTTAGAAAGTACATCACCGATTGAATTATGTAGATGATTACAGTAAAAGTTTAAGAAATTTTCCTTTAAAATGAAATTTAAAAGTCATGAACTACATGAATTGATTGAAACCTTTGCGGTTTAGGTACGAGACTCGGCACCTCCCTTCCGAGTTTTAGAAAAATGTCAAGAACTGTGTTTGAGAGATAGAACAGCAACAAACAATTTGGTGCGAGCTTGCACAAGTTTTGATTTTCAACCAGGAAGTAGAATAGCTTCATATAGTGGAGCAGCGGAATATGAGGATAGTACTTGTTATCTTACTAGAGAACAAGCTCAGCCCGAGGGTAGTGGAAATTTGATGATGGTGCCTAACAGCATTTATTTCACTGAAGTGTGTTTGACATGTGAGTTCAAAATTTATCTAGTTAATCATTTATATAAGTAAAATATTTTTAATTATCTTATACAACACGAATAGTAGTAAATCGGTACATATAGGTTCTACAACTTCCTTAACTTCGAATGTAATCAGATAAATTAATATGATATATTATTATTTGGAAAGAATGCTTAATTTGTCTATAGATTAGGAGTTGATTGACTTTCAAAATTTTATAAAAACTAGCAACTATATGATTCTCTTGCTAAAAAGATGCAGAGGATTCTAATCACACATAAAAAATTTCTACAACATTTATAAATAGAAAACTGTGATTTTAAAAACAATATATACATAATTTTTAAAATCACTTAAAATTCTACAACAATATCGTTATAATACGCGTAATTTACGATACAAGTGCGTAAACCAGGTAATTGTTATATTATTAAAGTCCTTCCAGTTGAATGTAATTATGCTAAAATTACACTCGTAATAATCACACGTGTACGCACATGTGTTGTACACTATTTTTGTGTGTTGAGAAGGTTAGGTTATGTTTCATTCAGTTAATTATCATCTCATAAGAGTCAAGTAATTAAGTAAAATTTATAGTAAATTACTTTGATTAATCATTTAATTTACCTCAAGTTAATTGCTTACCTCACTCTTCTTGTCATTACATTCACCGATTTGCGAAGAATATCTATAAAATTGTCTCCCGTGTGCATAATGGGCATACTTTATGCACATCTGTGACGTCATCAGCGTGCATAATGATAGTACACTGAAATGCATAAATGCCTTAATTCCTTCAGGTTCGAAGACAGATTTTAGAAATAAAGTTCCCAATAATATCATAAAACAACTAATATACATATATGTACAAATTGAGAACTTTATTTCCCTCCTGCAAGTTAAAAGATAGAAATTCTATTCTATTCTAAATTGCTAAGATAGAAAGGGATAAAGATTGCCTATCTCTTTCTATCTCTATATTATAATCCACATCCATGCCTGTATTTTTAAATGTCCTCTTTTCAATTCCTTTTTATCTCTTGCTTGTGTGCATCCACGCCCATCTCTTTCAATCCCTACTTCTCTACTTCTTTCAATCTATTGTCTATCGCCTCTATTTATTTCTCGCCTATAGCCTATCTCTTTTTCTATCTTCTTTTTACTCAAAATCGCTCTTATCACCTCCTTCAATTCCCACTTCTCTATTCCTTCATATCTCCCGCCTATTCTTCTCTATCTCTTTCTATTTCCTTGTCAAATTAATTCCGTTCCTATCTCTTTCAATCCTTACTTTTCTATTTCTATCTATCTCACGCCTATTCTTTTCTGTACCCTTCTATCATCTCCTCAATAAAAATTCGCTCCTATCTCTTATTTTAATCCCCACTTTTCTATTCCTTTCAAACTATCGCAGATTCCCATCTGTGTCTTTCTATATCCTTGTCAATCTAAATTCACTTAGCCTATGTGTTTCATTTCTTCAATGTCTATCACAACCTAGTTCTAAAACTACCTCTTTCAATGCCTTCTTCTCAGTCAAATGTTTTATGAAAATATCAATAATTTTTAAAATAATAAATATTCTTTGAAATATCTTGGGCTTATTTTAAATTTAAATTTCTATATAATCTGATTAACACAATAAAATCAAATAAACACGACTATGCATTCACACAGATTCGCGCTGTTTTCAAAAAATACCAATCAGGTTTTCCACAACAATGTTTTCGATATATTGCGAACACCACTTTTTGGTAGTGTGCACTTTCTGTTTAAGATCGGATTTTCTTCCTCTCAATGAAACCCTTTTTTCTATGCAATCTTTTCTAAAGTTGACTGCTTTCATGTCAGCACGCGTGGAGTTCCTCTAGGCAGAGTTGTGTTATAATACCAACTTTAAATTTTAATATATGTGTATTTCATTATCAGTTGTCATTTTTGTGTGTTTACCATTTTACGATATAATCACTGAGTTGTTTGTATAATATATACATATTTATAATTTCTCGCGTCACACGTGATTATCGATATACGACGCGTTACGCGTTACGCATATTTTAGAATTTCCGATTCCGGTTAGGTACCCTACTTTATATTACACCAATCAAAATTAGAGTAAAGTTATCACAACTTTGCCTAGAGGATCTCTAAGCACGCGAAACATGAACAATCTAAGTTTTCTAATGAAACGCTTGTAAATTTTGCGAACAGGGATTGGATAAAAAAAATTCTTGAATTTTACGATTTTTTGAAGCAAATACAGAAGTTTGATGTAAGGTTATCATATTTTTAGCAAATCGAATAGAAAGAGATTGTCCCAATCGACGATATGTATTTGAAAGGCATCCACGAAAAATATTAAAGCTACAAAGTACGGACGTGAAGGTGGTATCAGCTGCTAATCGAACTGAATGTGAAGACAGGTCAGTATATAAAAAAAAATTTGCATTTAATTGAAAAACGTTTCAAAATACTTATTTCTAAAAATAAAAGACATACTAACCACCATACATATAGACCTGTCAGTAGAATAAATCTCATATTAGTAGCAACAGTAGTAAAATCACGTATAGTCAGACGTCCAGACAAGAAGAATACGTTTTACAGGATACAATACAATTTTTCAATTTATGAAATATATTTCACATTTTACCCTATACTTCTGAGTTCTTTTGAAATCTGTCAATTTTCGATACATCAAAAATACTTAAGGGTGTTGGAACCAAGTTCTAATCTAAAAATTCAATTTCTTTATTTTACTCAAGAAATATTAACATTCAAATTTTTTCCCTCTGTAGAATTAAACAATTTTTAACTTGAATTATGCTTATAGAGCGAGAAAATATCTAATTCAAATATTTTAAAAATAAAATGAAAATATTAATTTTTGAAGTTAGATTTTGAATTTTTTTGTTTTATGCAAAAAATATCGAAATTAAATACTTTTTCGCTATGTAGACAGTTTTATATTTGAAAAAAGATTAGCCCTACAGAGCGAAAAAATATTTATCTATAGTTTTCGTTGAGTAAAATGGAGAATAGGATTTTGAACTTAAAACTTTATCCAACTCCCTTAAGTTGAAGTCTGAAAAGGAGAAAGAAATCAAAATGGTCGATGATTAAAAATCTAATTTTTAATTTAATAAAAAAAAAGTTTTATTGGAAAATGTAGTAAACAAGAGTCGTAATTTTTTATCCTTGACAAACATTCATTCCTTTTTCTAATTAATAAGTATGGACATAGTAGAATTTTCAAAAAAATTCATACGTCATTCTCTTCAAAATGTAGTTTTACATATAATATGTGGTTAAAATTTCAAGAAAATATTGGAAATTGTTCGAGTAATCCTGCGTGCCGTTTTGAAAAAACTTGTTTCGAAAAAAAATGAGTTTAAAGTTTTGAGTTCAGTTTTAGACGTTCTTTTCGAACGTGCACTGACGCTACATTAACGTTCTCTAAGGACATCTGTGAATGTATTACAGAATTTAAGAATCAATAGATAAGAGGAAACAGGGTACATTCCGAGAGGTAGCCGTATTATCCCGTGCAGAAATTGCCCCATTTAGTCCTATTTAAAATAGAGTGTTGACGAGGCTCTGGTCGAAATTTCCATTTTAAGAAAAAAATAGTTTAATATAATTAATGGGGCAACGATATAGTAGTAGTACCTCAATAATAACAATCTTACATTGGTATTCCGACCTTAAAAGAGTGAAATAAAACCGACTTATAGATGTTAATTAAATGTGGTATTGAAGAGTTTTCCTGGTCAAAACCATACATCGGGTAAAGATAAGGAATTTCCCAAGTTTTCCACACTTAATTTTTTATAATTTAAAAGAAGTCTATATTTATACATTAGAAAGTTAATTGATATATTTTTGACATTCACGAATATATTTCTTTGAACTTTAAACAGTTTTTTACGAAAATTAATATTAAACTACATTTTCTGATTATATTAAAAAAAATCATTTGTAATAATTTTCGTTTTCAGAAAATTACTAACTTCTATAAAAATGCTGATAAATAAATAAAATGTTCTATAAGAAATGAATAAACTTATAGACAATTTAAAAAGTAACAAAGTGCCAAGGACTCGTTTGCATTTAAATACGCCTAATTTGTAACAACAATTCATCAGCCTCCGTGGCGCAGTCGGTAGAGCATCGAGTTTTAATTCCGATCTTCTCGCGCATCTTGCGTTCGAGTCCTGATGGTTTCGCAAGTTCCACAATGTAAAAAAAATTAAATTTTAATTCGTTGTATTTTCCTTTTTTGCAAAATATTATTCCCTTAATGTATGTATATATGTACAATATGTACATGAACGTGCAAACAAGAAACGATTATATTATATTATTATTATTATTATTATTATTATTACCTATTATTAATAAAAATTTAATTAAAATATAAAAATAATTTTTGTTTAACTAGGGCATTGCTTGTGTAAACTTTCGAGGCCCTGGCCAGTTTTCCCTAAGTAGGGTAATAGTCTGCCAAAGCGTTACAAGCCTTGTGTGGGCTTTGCCAGTTTACCCGTTTAGGACCACATCAAAACTGACCAGACCCTTGTCAGGGCCATGTATAAATTTCTGCACGGGTAGAGACGCCCGACACGTCTCAGAAAAATGCGAAATTTCGAGAAAAAAAATTTTTTTTCAATTATAAAACCTTTTGCCACATATTCTGAAAGGTTCAAACTAAATTGTAAGCCAAAAAAATCAATTTCCTGAAAAATTTACACTGGTATAGCCCCTTAAATTATTAGGGAAGGTGGTCCGGTTATGGGCCTAGTTAGGTATTTTCTTTATAACTTTTGACCAAATGAATTTTATGCAGCAATAAGCATATCAATAGAAAGCTAAAGATCTTAGCTAACTACTAGTGATAGGATTGATTCGTTTTTGTTGGCAAAAAAAAATATTCAACTTTCTATAGAGTACTCGATTTCGACCGAAAAAATTTTTTTAACCGGTTGTGGGCACCCCTGAAAAGTCTTCTAAATATTGAAAAATATGAAATCAAACGCCACGAAATGGAGGAAAAAAAGAAATTTATTCATTTTCAAACCTGTAGTGACACAAAGGTTAATGAAAAATAATCAAAAAGCCTTCATAGCAGCATTCAGCGCATCTCAAATGTATTGGCCGATGGCACGTGTTGCATTCAGTTTTTTTTTATTTATTTACTTATGCTTTTTACCCCTGGACCCCGTCAGGAGAAGCTCTATTAACACTAATAATAATTTTTGATAGTTTTTCGGACACACACGCGCTAAATGAAAAAAGCAAGGTGCCCACATCTGATAAAATTTTGGTGACCACTACAAAAAATGACCAGAAAATTTTTTAGTGCGAACATTTTCATGAAACCGATATTAAATTCCCTTTATTAATATATGATACTGACTTTTCTTGCCTTTATTTCGATTTATCGCACTTCAAACACAAGGAGGAACTACATCACTGTCGATTTTCGCGGATCAAAATATGTAGTCGCTTGTAGCTACTAGGCGAATGCGTTTGTTTACTTCAGTGTCAGCACAAAATCATCGTGTAAACATAGCACACCAAGATTAATCGTCAGATTAACTGTTTTTGCTCATTGTGGAAAGTTATGCTAGGGTGCCCAGAACTGGGTGATGTCCACAACCGAGCAACCTACCCTATGCATTCTTTGCAATTTATTCAATTTATTTTAAGGCTGTTGAAGCGTTTTGAAAAATAAAAATTTTCATGTAGAATCAGTCAAATTCCCACCTCACGATTTACTTCAAATGACAAATTTGCACTTATACATTGTTTGACGGATCCTTCCATCGAGATCGGTTTCTCGATGGCAAAAGGGGGGGGGGGCTAGTGTCTCATTTTTAGCAAAAACTCATAGTTTTGTTTAAATAAAAGATTTGAGCTACGAAAAAAAGGAAGGGTTCAGACAATATTTTTAGAAAGAGTGAGCAATACTTACAGATGTTAAAATCCCTTTTTTCTTGTAATGGAGGTAAATCACTGCACTCGCGGATAGGTGCACAAACTCGGAATTTTTGTTTAAGAATAATATCATTCCCAGTTATGTGGGAAAAGGTGAAAATAATTATTTTGCACAAGATTCTTTGGATGGAAAGTACATCAGAAAGTACATAATGTCTCTTTCCATCTTCGAGTACGAGTTGTCACTTTGAAACCGGAAGCATCGTACAACATATGCACGCCAAGTTTGACAAACCACATTGGAGATTCCGCGTCGGTTATTTAAAATGTCAATTAAAGATAAATGTGATAAATACAATTTACTTTATTTTGTTTTCCAAAGAAATGGAGTATAAAATGAACGAACAATCAACTTAATTTTTTCTCCATTTCTTTGGAAAACAAAATAAAGTAAATTGTATTTCTAACATTTATTTTTAATTGACATTTGAATTACCCGCCACGGAATCTCCAATGTGCATCGTCGGACTTGGCGTGCACGTCATTAACGTATTTCCACTTTCAAACTCCAAAACACTAAAAGAGACATTATTCTCATGTACTTTCCATCCGAAGAATCATGTGAAAATAATTATTTTCACCTTTTCTCACATAATTGGGAATAATATTATTCCCAAAAAAAAAATCCGAGTGTGTATATCTATTCGCCAGTGCAGTGATTTACCTCCATTACAAAGAAAAACGGATTTTAATATCTGTAAGTATTGTGATTCCATAGATTTCACGTCTTTTTTGTGTTTTTTTTTTTCCATTTTTTGTTCCAGCACTCCAACAGCTTTAATTGAATTATTTTAACTTTACTTAACGCCATCTATTTAGTGAGTGGTACATAAGTTCTTATTTCTTGTCAGCACTATAATCATCTTCCTGAAATGTGGACTATTATTTTCATTACTTTCCTGCAAGAAATCCCCGGCGGGGATTTCACCCCTATCATCACCTGCAAGGTCCTCGCCATGCATCCTCCCACCATGAGTCCAAATTTTTTTTAAATGCCTTATAAGGCGCATTGGTTTAATGTTTCCTCATAAAGAAAACTTTGCAGCGGTGACAATATCCAGGACTCAAAAATAGGTTTTTTTTTCAATACTAGAACATCACAACGCGCTTCGCGCGCTTATATAATTACTTCACGTTACGCAATTGTGACGATCACACGTGACCATCTTTCATCCAATCAGATCACGAATAAACTGCGGACGCTCGACAGGTCATCTCTTTTTTAAGAAAGGCATATTTCAAGTGAAATATATCTAGTATGAAGTGTGTGTGTGTGTCAAACTTTTTTGTCATCTTAACTTATGTCGAAAGCGTGTATCGAAAAAATAATGTTTATCAGGTATACTTCACCCTATAATATCTTGATTCCATCTAAAGGATTTATTAACATACTAGATTTCAATTTTTACAATCTCATCAGAGAGAATGTATTAGATTTGTGTAAAATTTTACCCCCCGCAGTTTTTATCAAATGTCCACGTTTTAGGACCCCCTGAACCCAAAAAACATGTTTTTACGAATGTGTCTGTCTGTTTGTATGTCTGTAGATTTTAGTTTGTTAGCACGATAACTTTCGAAAGAAATATCGAACGCGAAGCGCGAGTCCCCTGATGAGAATGTACTTCTTATTTTATGTACTTTTATAATTTAGGAAAGATTTATTTTCCTACTATAACTTTCCTGTATCATAATTCAAAGCTGATGTAAAGAAAGTAATGAACACCAAAGTTGACACAATCACTTAATTAATTGATCCTAAATGGTAATAAATTATGATTTTATATTTGCAATAACTATTTTTATGATTTAACTTCGAAAAATTTTTCTTGAAATTATTTCGGTATAAATGTAACTTTTCATTTTTATTCAATACTATATTTAACCGCTCCAATGATTTTTTCAATAAAATTTATTAATTTTAAAGGAATATCAATGCTGGGTCTCGAGATATTGCAGATACGTAAAAAAGCTTGACACACACGTACACATACAACATTTCTTAGTTTTTCATATTATATACATATATTTCAATTGACATATTATAAATCGCACATTTATGGTATCTGAATATTGTCACAGCTGCACGGAGAAAAATGGAGTATCAAAATTTAGATGGTCAACTTGATCTTCTATAGTATTGAAATGTACTATTTTTTGCGTGACAAAATAATTAAAGACATCTATGAAATGGCGTTTGAAGCACTTCAGTATTGGAGAATGTGTCATTTTGCGCTTGCTAAACAGACCTAGAAAGTAACGTTTGTTACGCACATATAAAAAAATAGTATATTATGTGACAAGTGTGCGAAGTACGCGATTCAAGACAAGTGTATGAAGTTTATCGCCTGAAAAAAGCGAGAGTAACAACCACACTAGTCAAGAATTATATTTATTAGCAGTATTTATTAGTGTTATTATACTATTCTAATATATTACTTCGACAATGACTATCTCTACTCATTTTCAATAGTACTCGATTCACATGCACGTGGTATAATAAACTTAAAATTGAACAAGTATATTTTTAAGTTAAAATTTCAACAAAATTTGTGAGCCGAAATTCAGAGTTCCATACACTCATCTACCGATCCACAGCACCTCTTGGGTGGGGGTAGAGTGCCAAAAATCGAGCGAAATTAAAATAGATCGAGCGAGCACTCTTACGTCACCACTCAGGACCGTATATATGTAGACTCTGAAATTCGCTAATTTCTATACTACTCAGGCTACGCATTACGGCATTGACTTTTCGAGCGTCGCACGCTTGGCACTTCAATGTAGACTGCTGTCAAGGGAGGCTTAAGGGGGACGCAGAATCAGCAAAGCGTGAAAAGTGCCGTGGATCGGAGTACCCTTAATCGGTAGATGAGTGTAATTTGCGCATTTAATTTATTTACATTATTATTATTATTTTTCATTCATTTACATTTCGTAAAATGTGATAATTGAGTACTTCGCGCACGCTGTGCAGCGCAGGCACAAGAAATCGACCTTTGCACGTTGGTGTTTTAAAAAATTATATTTAAAAGCAAAAGGTTAACGAAGGGTTAACAAAGGTTATTCTCTTTTAGAATAAAAAACTGTTCATTGAATAAAATTTACATTGGAATGCTCTTTTGTTATCCATTTCAAGGTGTCTCAACGAATTTAGTTTCGTTTGCCGTTCGGCAACCTATAATCAAGATGGACATTCAAAGAGTTGCACGTTGAGTAGATTTACGAGACGTACACATCCGGATCTTTTAGAAGATGATCCTAATTCAGACTACCTTGAAAATACTTGTCTGACTGGTGAGAAACAATAAATATCTGTATTTATAACATAGAAGATTTTCTAGTAGTTGTATTATAATTTAGTTTTTACGTTAAAAATTCTCTTAAAGAGAATGTACAAATTTTTTACAGCTGAACGTCGCTGTGATGGTTTGACAGTCTTCATAAAAGAAGAGAAAAAAAGGCTTCGAGGTCCTTTTGAAGTGGATATTTACACAAATTTAACTCTCGATGAATGTCAAGCTCTGTGTCTCAGAGCAGAAAAATATTTTTGTCGTAGTGTTGAATTTGATGAACAAACTCGGCAATGCGCGATTTCCGAAGAGGATTCAGTTTCCCAAAGAGATGACATTGGAGGAAGCGCTAGTCCGACTTCTCACTTTTATGATTTAGTCTGTTTAGACAATCGTAAGTCATCTTCATCTTCAATTTTTTAAAATAATATTAATGTGATTTTTCTTCACAGATGAAAATCGATCAAAAACAGAAAATAGATTTTTTGGTTGCTAAGCATCCTTTTTCCTTCCATGCCACATAAAATAAAAACTTGGAATTACTGGAAATAATAAAAAATAATGGATGAATAATGAAAAGTATTTGAAAATGATTAAAAATAATGAAACCTAGATCCGTCCATAGCACGAGGTTCCGAATATCCAGACAATGGTGCATCGTCGCACCTGTTCACTGATGGACGACGCCCGGATACGGCTTTTCAGAGATACCGGAACTCCCGATTGAGTGGAGAATTTCACTCGGAGATCACCGGAAGAAGTCTAAGCGAGTGTTTGGAAGAGTGCCTGAGGCAAACGAGCTTTCAGTGTAGAAGCGCCGTTTATTCTGAGCATTTTCACACTTGTCGCCTCAGCAGTTTCAACCAACGTGACGGACATAGAATTATCTACGATGCAGATTACGATTATTATGAAAATCTCATGCGTGAGTATTTTTTATGGAATTTTAGAAATTAGGAACTGCATTAGTTTGAGTGCTATAAAGAACAGAGATAAGTTTACAGTGTTTAGCTGAATAGAGCTCTATTCACAAAAACATGTCATACGCAGTGATTATTTTTAAATGTGTTATATCTCTTTCTCCTGATTTTATGGTAATTATATATACATTGCACTTCAATACGGAAGTAACCAAATCTCCTTCATGTACTACTATTCGACGACCATAATAGGCTTTTAGTTAAAGGAAAATATTAATGGATTAGGCCACTGCAGAATTTTCAAAAAATATCACTTTTTTTTCTTTTTGCCAAAAAAGGTGTTTTAGGATCTTAAAAATAATTTATGAAAAGAAAGAGGGCTGAATTCATGTCTAAATATCCCAATTTTCCATTTTACCGCATCGCCTCTCAGGTATACATGTACCTTATAATATATATATATATATATATATATATAT